>PVIU01007141.1:0-94533 GCA_004026605.1 Ondatra zibethicus | reverse complement strand
CTGCTCTCAGGATTACTTATTTGCCTGCAGTTCTTTGTGTAGGGTTGAGATCCCTCCATTTAGCATATGTATTTTTGTTGTCTTTTTCTTCAGTTCATGCTTACTTTGGCCAACTATGTTGGTTAGAACTCAGGGGTGTAGATTCTGACTTTACTAGGATACAATCTTACAGCAAAACCCAAACCTTGTAGCTTTTACAAACTTTATGCCACCTATTCCACTATGTTCCCTGAGACTGGGATGCAGGCTTGTTTTGTAGACATAGTCATTCTACTAGCATTGCAGAGCATACTTTTGAATTTATTTCATCTACATTTACTCTCTGATTTTCTCTGAATCTTTTTCTCTCCCCCTAATTTCCTCTCAGGATTATCCCCCTTTTATTGTTTGTTTTCTTTTCTTAACAATAATGAATTACTCCATTTCTAGAAAAAAAAAAGAATGGATAAAGAAAATGTGATACATTTACACAATGGAATACCACTCAGTGGTAAAGAATAATGACATCTTGAAATTTGTGGGCAAATGGATGGATCTAGAAAAAATTATATTGAGTGAGGTAACCCAGACCCAGAAAGACAAATATAATATGAACTCACTCATAAGTGGCTTTCAGACATAAAACAAAGAAAATCCAGACTACAATTCACAACCCCAGAGAACCTAGACAACAAAGAGGACCCTAAGAGAGACATACATAGATCTAATCTACATGGGAAGTAGAAAAAGACAAGATCTCCTGAATAAATTGGGAGCATGGGGAGCATGGGAGAGGGCAGAAGAGGCTAGGGGAGGAAGGAAAGGGAGCGGAGAAAAATGTATAACTCAATAAAAACAATAGAAATGGGAAAGGCAAGTTTCCTTATTAAGCACTAACTTTACCACTTTTAACTGTGGGCCACCATGGGTCACAAACATGCAGGGACAGCATGGTGTGGTGAGACTGAGAGTATTCACTAAGCTGACACTTTCCTGTAGCTGCAGTTGTGGGTTGGCTGTAGCATGCTCCTGTTATGTTACATGTTTGTTATAAGTTATAGCTTAGATCCCCCAAACGACAGCACTACTTGAGGAAGTTCTGGAAACTTTAGGAGGTGGGGCCTAGTACAAAGAAACAGGTCTCTGGGAGATGTTCTTGGGGTGTATATCCCTGCTCCTCTCTCTCTCTCTCTCCTTCCTGACCATCATGAAGTGAACAGTTCTCCTATGCCACACACGCCCACTATCATGATGTTCTGCTCAAGTTCATGGGGCCAAACAGCCATGGCCTGAACCCTTTTAAACCATGAGTCAAATACATCCTTGCTCCCTTGTGCCATTTCTGTTACCCATTTTGTTACCAACAAGAAAAGTAGCTGGTATCCTTTCCATTACTAAGGTTGTTCCACTGTGACTCATCTCAGGTCTGGCTGTCATCTGAGGAAACAGCAGAGATTCCAAGGCAAGGTGGCTGTTTAAGTGGCCTTTCCCTTCCATCCTTGTCTCTGACTGTCTCCAGCAGGCAGCAGCGATCGCCTAAATGAGGGTTTGATCAATGGAGACTCGGCTGATATTGATAAAGGGCTGTGGTTTCCTCAAATCACCCGGTGCTCATAGATAGTGAGGATTAATCTTCACAAATATGGAGGGGAAAGGGGAGGGGAAAAAAACTCAAGTCGATTTAGGTTTTGATTATTACTTTCTCCAAACCGAAGAGTCACAGGTTTAACTGATGTACATTAGACAGGCATACGGACCCAGAAATATCACCCAATTACCCAGGAGCTTCTAGAAGGTGTTTTTCATGACGGCGGGTGGGTTTGCCTTTTCTATATCAGGAAGGAGATAAAAGCATAACAAAAAGGATGTGAATTTGCCCAGTGCACAAGTGCCAGGCTTCCCAGACAAAGCCGAGCTTGAAAATGTACCTTCCATCTACAGTGTGCCCTTGAGAACCAGTTCATGCACATCTCCTGCTTATTTTTGTTCAAAGCTATGTGCATCTTTAGAAATTACACTGACTATTCCCTCCTGGAACAAGATGGATCTTTTCAAGCACACACATGTGTGCATGTGCAGACACACAGAGAGAGAGAGAGAGAGGAAAATAATTTAACCTCTCTGGGCTTTGTTTTCCCATCCAGAGAGTGGGTGAAACCTAAATGGGTATGAAGCATTATTAAGCCATTAGGGTATTCTGTGGCATCTTCGGCTTCCACTCATTGTGTGTGAATAGCCCTACTCACTTCTATCTGTAACCAAACTAACAATTTTCAAACACTACCAGACACCAGAGCATCAAAGCCACGTGCACATCATAACAAGCAGGTACATCCCATTAATAAAAGGTGGGAAAATGCTCCTTAAGGAACATCTTCCAGCCAGGCGGTGGTGGTGCACACTTTTAATCCCAGCACTCGGGAGGCAGAGGCAGGAGGATCTCTGTGAGTTCAAGGCCAGCCTGGTCTACAAGAGCTAGTTCCAGGACAGGCTCCAAAGCTACGGAGAAACCCTGCCTCAAAAAAAAAACCCAAAAAGAAAGAAAGAAAGAAAGAAAGGAAGGAAGGAAGGAAGGAAGGAAGGAAGGAAGGAAGGAAGGAAGGAAGAAGAAACATCTTCCATACTCTGTTCACACAAGCAGCAAACTTAAACACACAAACTCCATGCAGTTACAACTTCTTCCCAGATGTTCAGGTCACATTCAGAAAACTTAAGGTAGAGTCTGACACTACAAGGAGCATAAAATATTTACCCAGAATAGGGGCCAACTCCCTGGTATGCCCAGCATGCAGTCACGTGCATCCGCACTTTAAGAGGACCACACTCTTGACCGGCATCTTAAAAATTCTAATAATCAGCCTGGACCAGACACTCCACCTTTCTGCCCTGTGCTGAGCCCTGCAAACCTCACAGCTGGTCCTGACTGAAGAGACTAAACTAAACTCTGGTTCCTGGGCCCCACTAAGTGGTGATGGCTCAGCTTAACATCAGGTCTGGTAAAAAAAAAAACATATTGATTCTCTGAGGATGGAAGAGAGAGTAGGGGTGGAGGAGGGAAGGAGGGAGAATCCTATCACCAAGCCTGAGGACTGAGTTCCATCTCCAGGACGCACATGGTAGAAGGAAAGAACTGACTCCCCAAAGGTATCTTGTGACCTCCACATATGTGTCAGGTGCTGGTGTGGGATGTCCTTCTGTGTATGCGTTGCTTTTATTGGTTGATGAATAAAGCTATTTTTTCCAATGACTTAGCAGTATATAGCCAGGTGGGAAATCTGAACAGAGCTAGAGAGAGAGTAGGTGGAGTCAAAGAGATGCCATGTAGCCCCCAAAGGAGAAAGACACCAGAACATTACCAGTAAGCCACAGCCTCGTGGCAATACATAGATTAATAGAAATGGGTTAATTTAAGATGTAAGAGCTAAGAATACATCTGAGCCATTAGCCAAACAATGTTGCAATGAACATAGTTCCTGTGTGATTATTGAGGTCTGGGCAGCCAGGAAGTGAAAGCACAGTCTCTGTTTACAATGTGCCATGTCATATGTGCACCCACGACCATACACATGCACACAAAATAAACAAATGGATGTAAAAATATATAAAATATACAAGAAAACCTAAGGAATTCTGATTAAAAGTCATCTGTTACTTTAACCTCAAAACAAAAATAGCTGGGACCCAAGATGGGTCAGAACACAGAACTCTGAAACTAGCCTATGGTGTTAAGTATCAATGTGGAAATGAATACCAAAAAATACATATTTTTTAAAGGGCCAGTAATGTGGCTCAGTGGGTAAAGGTACTTGACACAACACTCAAAGACCTGAATTTGATTCCCAAGACCCACATGATAGAGGGACAATTCAGTTGTTCTCTGACCTCTGCACCCATACCACAGTACATTCACACATATATATGCACAAAATAAATATATTAAAATATTTTATTCCAATTATCTAACCACTAGAGTTTTGCATCATGATGAACTAGGTGAGAAGGTCAGATTATGGGAAAGGAATGAAAAAAGAACAATCTTTATTAAGCTCCGATCACAATCCTGACCCCTCCACTTGCTCAGCATGAGGGACAACACTGACCTGGAACATTGCACGTATGAAGGTGAAAGTCGGGTTTATCATGTGAACTCAGTGTTAGGTAGACTGCCCAAGTCTGATCACACTCCAAGATCTGCTTGGCCTGGCTCCGGTTTTTCATTTTAATCAGTTTTTACTTCCAAAAGAAAAAGAAGAAAAGATCTTAACTCTCGGGAGGCTTTGGTGACAAGAACTTTCTCAACTTCAGTATGATGCCTTATTTAATTAGCTACCAGGCAAACAAGACAGGAGGTACTTGCAAGAAGCTGACTCCATCACTGTGCTGTGGGGATTTTCACATCATCCTAGACTAGACGCAAGGTCTCTGTGGTAGGAAGCAAAACAGAAGCCTAGCAAATATGCCTTCCAAGTGCTTGATGAGCGAGCTCCCCAATCCACCGGATGGGGGAGGAGGTGACGCTCAGAGGATTGTCAATGCAGGGCTCACCACAAAGAGCAGGACTGTTTTAGCTAGAGAAACACATAATATACAGGGGAGCAGGGGAAATGGCGTGGTCAAGCTGTACAAGCTTGTGAGCTTGAATCCTATCTCCAGCGCCCAGGTGAAAGAACAGGTGTGGTGGTGTGTGCTTGTAATTACATCCCAAAGCAGGAGAGGTGGAAACGGGAGGATTCCCAGGGCTCATTGGTCAGCCAGCCTAGCCTAATTGGTGAGCCCCAGAAGAGTCTCAAAATGCAAAGTGGACAGTACATGAGGAATAGCACCTTAAGATGTCCTCTGATCTCCACACATGTTCTCTCCCCCCCTCTCTCTCTCTCTTTCTCTGTGGGGGGGGGTTGCAGAGGTAATCTCCTAGGGAGCTTTGCTTTGCTTTGTGTGTGCTATTTTCTTTGCAATGCTCTCATTTTTAAAGGTAGAAACACTGACACGGTGGCTAGTTTATGGAGCTGCATTCCCAGTGCTTCATTTATTACTTAAAACCCATTTCATCTCAATCTGTTCAAAATGTAGTTGGGAAAATTCTAGTAGAGTATCTTTGCACATCATCCAGCTAGATGGTTGTTTGGGTTTGGTCTGGTTTCTTACAGGGCTCTGTTGATGAGCTGTGAATTTCACTTCCTTGTTTCGGGGGTGCCCTGGAAACATTTGAGGGAGGAGGCTGGGGAGTAAGAAGTGGAGAGAAAACCTGCATAATGATGGGTGGATATAAGAAAGGAGAAAAGTGTAGTACTGAGGAGAGGAAAGAATGTTCCAGAAGCTGACATACACCTGAAAATTACCCTCTTCTGAAGCTTCCAATTTTCAGCAAAGTCCTATGAACTCCCAAGTGTGGGAAGGTTTCCTAGAGGCAAAAATGAGAACACAGGTTCTGCGTGTGGCCTCATGTGGTGAGAAACAGAAACAAAATTAGGAGCGTGCGCCCCAAATCATCAGGACCCCATCTGAGTGAATTTACGTGGATCTTTGAGACCCACAGAGTTCCCAGCTGGCACCTGGGTTATTCTTCCTTGTTATACAATGTCTGTGGTTTCAACTTCACCTTAAGACCATTGGGTGCTGGGACAGGTGCATTCCTCAGCTGTCTCCGGATGCATATGTGTTGTGGTTCCAGCCTCAGATTCTCAGAGGCTATCAAATCACCTATAGCCCTTTGCCTGAAGAAGAACAACCCTGGTCACCAGGGTCCCCTCTGCCTGCTTATGTGATGGATCCAAATCACTGAGAACTGGAAACAATGAGATCTCCCTGAGATCAGAACACAACCATGACTGATTGGAGAAGCACATAAGCATGCCAGCTCCTTCACCCCTCAGGTGCGATAACTCCAGAGTGCGTGTTCCACACAAGGCTTGGCTTCCTTTTAACCATTCACAGTGTATTGAGAACCTACTGAGAGCCAGCTCCAGTGTCAAGACTACTCGGTGATCAGCAAGGCCTTCTCTTGTGGTACTTACTTCCAGAAAGCATCTGTGGAAAACCCAGACTATCAGGCAGGAGTCCAAGCTCCCATCCCTGACTTAAATTACCCTATAGACACACTCACCTAAAGTTGTTTTCTAAAAATACTAGGCCATAAAATGTTGTACTCTCTTTCAAAACAGACAAGATGAGAACAGGTGAAGTTTGGAAATATAGTCATTTTGGTGTAGCTGGTATAGCTCCTGTTGCTTCTTCTTCTTCTTCTTCTTCTTCTTCTTCTTCTTCTTCTTCTTCTTCTTCTTCTTCTTCTTCTTCTTCTTCTTCTTCTTCTTCCTCTTCCTCCTCTTCCTCCTCCTCCTCCTCTGGTGTAGGAGGTCCTTCTGTTTGTGGGTTGCTTTCATTGGTTAATAAAGAGACTGCCTTGGCCTTTTGATAGGGCAGGACTTAGATGGGTGGGGAAAAGAGAACAGAATGCTGGGAAGAAGATACAGAGGCAGAGAGAGACTCCGCCATGAAATCACCAAAGTCAGACATGCTGAATCTTTCCCAGTAAGCCACAATCTCATGGTTAAAGACAGATTAATAGAAATGGGTTAGATCAAGATGTGACAGTTGGCCAAGAAGAGGCTAGATATAATGGGCCAGGCAGTGTTTTAAATGAATACAGTTTCTGTGTAATTATTTCGGGGGTTAAGCTAGCCGGACACCGGGAACACAGCCCACAACTGCAGCCCGCCCGCTCCTCCTTTTAGTGCACTCCTCCTCCTCCTTCTCCTTTTCTTCCTCCTCCTCTTCTTCCTCCTCTTCTTCCTCTTCTTCTTCTTCTTCTTCTTCTTCTTCTTCTTCTTCTTCTTCTTCTTCTTCTTCTTCTTCTTCTTCTTCCTTTTGGTTTTTTCAGACAGGGTTTCTCTGTGTAGCTTTGGTGCCTATCCTGGAACTAGCTCTTGTAGACTAGGCTGGCCTCGAACTCACAGAGATCCACCTGCCTCTGCCTCTCGAGTGCTGGGATTAAAAGCTTGACCCACCACTGACCGACCTGTCATAGCTTCCTATGTGGGATGAATGCCTAGGTGCTTGTTAATTACTTTCTCATTTTGTGATAGTATATCAGATCGAAACAACTTTGGTAAGAAAGGACTAACTTAGCTCACTGTTTGAAAGTACACAGCCCATCATGGCAGAGAAGGCATGACTGAAGAGCCTGTGTATGTCTGGGATTTCTCACATCTCCATGGACCAGGAAGCAGAGAGCACTTCTAGACTGGATGTGGGACTATGGCCATTCAAGGCCCGCCCCTCAAACATCCATATCCTCAAGCTAAGCCCCACCCCCTAAAGGTCCAACAACCATCATCAGCTGGGGACCAGGTGTTAAAGCACATGAGCCTGTGGGGAACCTTTCATATTCAAACCATACAGATCTTTTCTGTTCAAATGCCTTAGGACACTATGGAGGGACACAAGGGCAGGAAAGCATGGAAGCACAGATACTAAAGAAAGATATGAACTAGATGGCAGAGGGAGCGCATGGGTTTCATCTTCAAGGCCACAGGCAATAAGCATTCAGCAAATGCTAGAGCTCACTCCCAAGCTCCACTCTGCTCACTTGTAGCTCTAAGAATAACCAGAAACGAAACATTTTGAGATGGAGCATGCCTACCCAGAAGAGCCTGGACTCCGTTCCATCCTAAAAACAATACAGCTACTTGATCCTGAGTCAAACAAGCCAGGGCCAAAAGACTCAGGCCAGGCTGCTTTCAAGGGTGCCTTAGCCACAGTGCAAGTAAGGCATGCATAGACATGACTCCTCTTATCTCGCAGCAGCTTTTCTGAATCTTGGGGGATGAGTGGCCATTAACCCAAGTCTTCTAGTGTCACCTGCTACCTGCCTATCAGTGATAAACACCTTCTAGCTCCAAGTGATAAACCTGCTTGCTGTAACTGCTGTGTGAGTGTGTGTGTCTCTAGCATGCTAGGAACCAGAGCATGGAACCTGCTTCAGAAAGTCTGCTGCCGTAATAATACACCAGTAGCTTCCATCTGTGAGCATTCCCTGCTCAGATCTTAAACTAGGGATGGACAGCCTCTAGCCACTGTTCTTCTGGACACAGTATGGTGGTTGTACCAGCCAAATGCTGAGTGCAACATAAATCCTCAAATTGGGTTTTTCTAACCCAGGGCAAGACATGTGTCTCAGGAACTCCCTATTTTCCGGACCGAGGCATTCTCAGGATGAGGCTGGACCCAAGGTTCTTCCTAGCCAGCCTCCCTCTCCCACTGGCCTTTCAGAGATGATGCTGCCTTGCATGGCTCAGGGTTGTCTTGCTCTTCCATGTGTTCTGTCACTGGCTGAGCCTCCTCTAATGCAGCTCTTGTCGGGCCTTTTGCCTCCTGCGAAACTGACCTCACCCACCTGCATTCTGAACACAGCCAATGCATCAAGTCCTCTTTCTTCTGCTTTACCCCATGCTTGCATTTACACAGTTCTCATTTTATTTGTTTTTTTAATGTGTGTGTATGAGTATATGCCACATGTGTGTAGGTGCCTTCAGAGGCCAGAAGAAGGCATCAGATCCCCTGGAGCTACGGGTGGTTGTGGGTGGCCTGACATGGGTGCTGGAAACCAAATTTGGGTCCTCTGCAAGAACATATAAGCTCTTAACCACTGAGCCATCTCTCCAGCCCACCATTGGCCTCCACTCGCCAGCCATCATCCCAGCACTTGTGCTGTCCCACGTCATGCATGTTACCTTCACGCCTCATATTCCACTGTATGGACACACATACCAGCTCCCTCTGGCTGGGTGTGCAGACTCTTCCCGGTGTTTCCTCTAAGTGAATTGTGACACACTGACTTCCCTGTGTAAAGGGAAGCAGGGCTTTCCTACCATGGGTGGTGGGCTTCCTGAGACAGGAGAAAAACCCACCTGGTGGCTCTTCATTATGGTGCTGAGAATAAGTCCTTGAGGATCCATATACCTGTGCCTGGATCAGCCGCCACCAGGGAAGCTTCCTCCTGCAGCAGATGGGAACAAATACAGAGACCACAGCCGGAGTGAGAGGCCTTCAGACACTCAGCCCTTGAAAGGATGTCTCCATCAAATCCCTTTCCTTGGGGCCCAGGGAACTCCATGGAAGGGGAAACAGAAAGAGCATAAGAGCCAGAGCGGGTGGAGGACACCAAGGAAGCCAGGCCTTCTAGACACAGCGGGGCTGGTGCACACATGAACTCGCCGCATGCACAAGGCCTGCCTGGGTCTGCACCGGATGGGGTCCTGGAGCTGGAATGAAAAGTGGACACACACCCGCACCCCTAGTCCAGAAGCTGTCTCCAATTGATAGCCACTTGAAATAAATTGATTTTCCCCAACGGAGTCTCACTAGGAAAACAAACTACTCTTATGGGTAGGCCCCACGCCCAGTGGTAGACAACCAACGGAGAATTAACTCATTGGCATCATTGGAGGCTCTTTGTCTCATAATGTCAAGTCAGGGCACTTTGTTTTTACTTTACAGGTCCTTTGCATACAAATTATGGATTCTGGTTTGGGGTTTTTATGAGATTCCTCTGTGTGTGGACTGTGTGTTTCTGTGTCTATGTGTGCTTCTTGTGCTTTGGCTTTGGCTTTTTTCATATTTGGTTGTTTTGTCCTATTCTGATTTGTTTGTTTTTTATTTATCTTTTTGGATTGTATCTTATTATTATTCCGCAGATGCCTATTTTTTTCTAATAAGAGACAAACAAAGTGTGGATCTGGGTGGGAGGAAGGGAGAAGAGTTGGTATAGGAAAAACTATAACCAAAATATATTATACTTTAAAAATCTATTTTCAATTTAAAAAACACATATATCAAGAAAGAAAAAGTCATTGAGTGTCACTGAGTATCTCAGGGTTTCTGTTCCTTGCCTACCCCCACACGCCCCCCACACACACACACAGGGAGCTCATGCCTGACACAGACCCATGTGAAAATTAAATCTAAGCTGCAACACTGTTCCCAGAAGATTTTGGTATTAGGTGCTTTGGAAGAAAACACAAATGATATTTGGATCCTCAAAGAAGTTTGGATAATCTTGTTCTAAAGAGTTATCAGGACACACTGGAACCCTTACTGAGCACACACAGCCTCTGGGGATGCTCTGACAGAACTGTCTTGGTCCAGCCAGGTTTCTATAATGGGTACTAGACTGGGCAGCTCCTAAGAAACAAAATATGTGTTCTTAACAGTTCTAAAGGATGGAAGTCTTCCCTCAGGGTGCAAGCAGATTGGTGTCTGATGAAGGCTTGCTTCCTGTCTCCTCATTGTGAACTCGCAGAGCTGAGGACAAAGTGACTCTGGGACTCAGGACTATGGAGGAGTGGGATTTGAGAAGGTAACACAAGAGGAAGGTGGGCTTGCAGCGCTCCAAAGTAAAAGCCACAAATGAGAGATCAATCGCTCCAAACCACATCACATGGGCAAGCCTAGAGGTGGGATATCACAACAGAACCACTGACCTCCTGAACCCAGGACCTGATTGCCAACCGTGCCTGATGCAACCTAGCAGGTGGTTCTGTCCTTGTTCTACATCCCAGCCCCATCTGCCGCTGGGTCACACAGGACCGCAGCACTCTGCCCTAGCTGCCTCTTCCTCTGCCTCCCGGGGTCTTTCTTTGAAGGTTGACTTAGGAAGAGCTGAAATTGTTGCTTCTTGAAAACAAAAGGCAAAGAAAATGTCAACCATAAAAGAAACAGCCCTTCCAGAAGCAAAGCAGAAGGTGGTTCACGTTTCCCTACCACCCTGACTGAGGCCCTGGAGGGCCTGTGAATGGGCTCAAGGTTTGCACATCCAGAGTCACAGACACCCTAAGCTTGCCTTTTCCACAAGCAGATGTACCAATTCCCCACCCCTGAACTCTTCCTCTGCCAACCCCACACCCATTTAGCATCAAGACTAAAGTGTTCAGGATAAAAGAAATAATTGTTTAAACAAAAGTCATATAGCCCCAGAAGTGGTTCATCCTCTCCTTGCTCCAACCCCCCCGAAAAAAGCCCAATTTATCATGTTAATTTTTTTCCATCTCTTCCATGCACCACCAAACTGGGCAAATAAGTTCGGTGTTCAGTCTTTTAACAGGGGTTATTCAGTGTACTCAAGCCAACACGAATATCTCCCCCTAGTTTCCATGACAACCTCTCTGCACATTCAGCCTTCACATAAATGAGTTATTGCTTTTATGTTCTCATACTCTGAGACAATAGGGAAATTAACATAATGTGGTCATACCAAAAAAAAAAAACCCTCATATCCTCCCCAGAAATTCATAGATAGTGTTCGGTGAAAAAGAACCAAAGAGAAATGAGACCTTCACGTCTGACAAGACTGTTAGCATTAGAGATTTCATTTCAGATGCACTTAAATGAAACCAGACCAGGACAGAAGTGAAAGAAAGGTGTATCAACAGAGAACAAAACTGGAGGAGAATGCGGCATAAAGGTGACCTCACTTTCAGGTCGCGTATCTTCCCAGCATGCCCACCACACGCCAAGTCATTTCCCGTGTTCCACCACTCCTGCCCCAGGGCCTTTGCGTTGACTGTTCCCTGTGCCAAGAACACCCTCACTCTGTCTGCTTTCTCAGCTACGTCTCATCCTTTCTCATCCTCAGTCTCAGCTTAGAAAATACACGCCCAGGGGAGGACATGCTTAACCACTTTTCAAGACCAGGTTGTATCCACAGCTCCTAGCATTCTTCCTTGTGTTAGATTGGTTTCACAGAAGCAGACCCAAGAGAAATATTAGAACTTGGCCTTGTTAGCTTTAATCATCAACCAAGCCAGTTAGAGTCATCTAAACTAGATTTTGAGGAACTAAGGAACTATCTGGATCCGGTCATCTGTGAGGACTCTGTTAGTTGTTAACTGATGCAGAATGGCCCAGCCCACTGTGGGTGGCGCCGTACCTAGGCAGATGGTCCTGGACTGTATGAAAAGGCTATTTAAGCACGAGCCTGTGAGTGAGCAAGAATCATCCATACTTGTTTTCTGCTTCAGGTTCCTGTGTGAGTTCCTGTCCTGACTTCCTTCAATGATGAGCTATAATCTGGACAAAGAAATCCTTTCCTCCCCTAATCCTTTGGTCAGAGTGCTAATGTTACTGATGTTTGCCTGTTTGTGTTTGTTTTTGAGACAGGGTCTCACCACATAGCTCTGGTCGACCTCAAACTCACGAAGATCCACCTACACCTGTCTCTGCCTCCCAAGTCAGGGGTTAAAGGCGTGTGCCACCACACAGGGCTTTGATCAGAGCATTTATCACAGTGACAGAAGGAAACTGGAAGAGAAGCCAAGTGGTTTCTTTAGAAAGTTGTCCTCCTCTGAACTGACATCTGGGGAACCTGCATGCGAGCAAACTAGGCCCCCTGAAAGTGGATGACTGGTCTGTGGCTTAGGCAATCTCTGGGGCCACTGGCAGTGGGACCAGGACTTATCCAGGGTGCATGAACTGGCATTTTGGAGCCCATTCCCTATGGAGGGACACCCTGCTCAGCCTACATACAGGGCGGAGGAGCTTGGTCCTGCCCCAACTTGGTATACCAGACTTTGTTGACTCCCCAAGGAAGGCCTTACCACCCCCCGGCAGAGTGTATGAGGGTGTGAAGGGGTGGGAGGCAGAGAGGGTGGGAGAAGGGGAAGGGGGGAACTGGGGTTGGTATGTAAAATTTAAAAAATTAAATAAAAAATAATAGAAAGCTGTCCTCAGAAACAGTGGCAGGAGAGTGGGGAAGTGAGAGATGGAGGCGGTCCAAGTCAGCTGGATGAGCAGGTCACTATGGTAACAACCAAAGCTCAGTCCTACTGGGGTCTCCTGAGAGAGCATGGAGCAGGCATCACTCTAGGCTGGGGATGTGGGACAGCCACCCTCAGTGGGCCTGAAGGGACACCTTCCTGGGTATCCTTGTCTCTGATCCACAAGGACCCTGTGTGCTCTAATACCTGCAGGAAGCCTGGGTGTTGCTGCAAGGAGTCCTGGGCCCAGAGAGGACACTGGCAGTGCAGCAGCAAGTGCCATACTCCAGTCATTCCAAGCAGCTGGGGTCTGTGGAAGAAAAGGTAAGACATTCGGTGCGGAAACGTAATGCAGGCCTAGGACAAGGCAAAGGGTGAAACAGAGGTAAGCTACACACTTACAGAGTAAGTACTTTGGGTCTGGACTTGGTGACAGAACAGATACTGGGGAGGTGGGTTTAATCAAAGAGTGGGGGACTTTACAGATGATGTCCAAGGTCTTTCCTGCTATCCTATTGACCCAAATCATCTCACGTGCTGGCCAGAGGAATGAGGGATAGGACAGCCCAACCCAGGACCATCCTACTTCCTGTATCACCAGAACCCCAGCCTCAGTCCTAAATGTAGCAGAGGCTGCTGGCTCCCTGAAGTCCAGAGTAAGCTTTTCCACCTCTGCTGATTGAATTTGAACTTTTAAATTCCTAGGCTTCTGCAACGGTACCTATTGGAGAAAGCAATTTAATGATCCTATCAGAAGAGGGATGGTTAAGTGATGTTATAGCTATTCAATCAAATATTCCACAACCACCTTAGAATGATGAGTGTGAGGGCTAGTGTTCCTAATGACACCGTCTGTGATAGAGCACAGCTTTTGTGTTCTGAATATATATTGCCTCCCTCCCACTCACAGGAAGCACAGGGGAACAGGATTTTTGCCTCAAAGCTGAACCTAGGACAGCACCCAACACACAACTGGCTAGAGCACAAGAAAGTATGATTCATGACATTTGACAACCAATCAAAAATTACTTCAGTGATTGGAGATATGCTCCATGGTTAAAAGCACTTATGGCTATATCTGAGAAGCAGAATTCAGATCTGAGAACCTATGGGGGGCTCACAAATGACTGTAACTCCAGCTTGAAGGGATCTGACATCCCTTCTGGCCTCCATGAGTACCCATACATACATGTGCATGCATATGCATGTACACACACACACACTTGCACATACTCAGACATGCACATACACATAGTTACTTCAAAAAATAAATTTAAGGGCTTGGAATATAGCTCAGTAATAAAGCACTCTCCTATCATCCAGTACATTGAATTAAATAATAGTTTTTAAAACGTTCAAAGAATGACCCTGATCATGCCAGGTTGGGGGTAAGAGTCACTAACACAACTCCCTGAATTTCTGATCTTCTGCAGCTGCCAGAATGAGCCAGATGATGAAGCTAGGGAGTAGTGGAGAAATTTTTGATGCATGCAAAAGCCAACGGGAAGGAGCTGGCAGGTGACTGACTCGCGGCGTCCTGGGCGGCACACTGAGTTTTTATCATGTCTCAGAATTTTGAGTGTCAGGGACTCAAGCAGTACCCATCTGGGTCATTATTCTGCTCCACATGATGTCCACCGAGGCTATGGCATCCAGATGGCTCTGGGCTGAAGGGTCCCAGACAGCTTCAGTGACATGCTAGCCCTTGAAAAATCCAGACAGCTGGAAGCTGAGTGGAGCGCCTCCTCCTCTCCACAGTACCTAGAGGCCTCACCATGAGTCTCCCCAGCAGGGGCCTCAGAGATTCCTCAAGTGACTAAGGGCTTTAAGATCAAAAGTTCCAAGAGACAGCAAGCAAAGCATCCTGACCTCTTGACAATGAGGACCACAGCTCCTCTTGACATTGCAGCCTTATGTCCCAGCAGTCAGAGCTGCCCCAGGGTCAGTCAGCCCTTGCTGGAGAGAAGAGAAAAGACCCCTTTCCTAACGCTAAAGCATCCAGACACCTGCAGTCATCTTTAACCTGCCGCAGACACACAGGAAACCCGGAAGACAGAAATACGAGATCTAGAAGATCCAGGAAGCGGAACGTACGAAGAGCCCACCTTCAGGCTCATCAGTGTGGCCAGGAATTTCAGGTGGTTTTCTGTTAATTTGACAAAAGCTAGCATTGTCCTGGAAGGTGAACCTCAATTGAGAAAATACTTCCACCTGAGGGCCTATAGGCAAATCTATGAAGGCATTTTCTTGACTAATATTTGATGTGGGAGGGGCCAGCCCACTGAGAGTAGCACTGTTTCTGCGCAGGTAGAACTGAGCTGTATATGAAATCAAACTGAGCAAGCCTCTCTGTCAGTCCAAATGAATGCTCATGTACCAGGGTATATATGTGAAGGTCAGAGGACAACCTGTAAAAGTCAGTTCTCACCTTTTACCATGTGGTCCCGGGGTCGAACTCGGGTCATCAGGCTTGGTGGAGAGCACATTTCCCTACTGAGCCATCTCACCAGCCCTGGAGCAGTTGTGTCTCGGATGACAGACATTGTAAGTGTTCCTTACTGAGTGATGGGATTGCTTCGTGATTATTTCGGGGCTGAGCACTGGCTTGGTGCAGAAGATGCTGTGGGGTCTGCAACCCTCTTCCTGTGATTCTGTGAGCATATGTTACTTCTTACAAATAGGGAAGGGGAAATGGAGGACAGGTTGGGGGAGGAACGGGTAAGTCAATAGGCTGCATCCAGCGAGTCGATAGACTGCCTTACGATGATAAATGAAGAAACAGCTGCCTACGCATCTTATTTGGACTGACAGAGATAAACACCAGAAAGCCCTAAAATGGAGCAGCATTTCTAACAGTTGCCCCTGGGAAGCAGCACTTGGGAGGAAGCAGAGGAGAAAAGGCCCAGGGATTTTTACTTTCATTAGAAAATCTGCTGTCTTTTCTCCCTGGATCCTGGTTTGTGTGTGTGTGGCTTTTTTTTTATTCAAACAAGGTAAAAATAAGAGAAAACATGGTTATTTTTTAAGTGTGTGGTTACACCTGGAAAAAAATCCTATTTTGCTAAGTGAGTTCAATAACAAATATGTATTCACAATGAATGCAGTTGTAAGTATCTGCAATGAAAGGGAAATGAACAGACATGGTGGAGAAGGCGCTAAGGAAAATGGCGTTTTCCCTTTCTTTGTAGGTTTTCCAGCTTTTCAGTATGAGAGCCTCTTCATAATGGCAAGAAATAAATCTGTTACAATAAATAAATAAATGGAGCAGCAATTAAATAAAGTATCAGCAGTTCTCAGAAGATTCTGGTTCTGGTGCCCAGAGCTCTTTCCTTGAGGGGAGGAGGATTATTACTCTGTCCACACAGGCCAGAAGTGCAAGTCAGTGGCAATGACAGATTGGTTATAAAACCTTCCCAGGAAAAACTGAGCCCAGTATCAGCAGTGCCAGCTCACACCCAGTATCAGCAGTGCCAGCTCACACCCAGTGTCAGCAGTGCCAGCTCACACCCAGTATCAGCAGTGCCAGCTCACACCCGTACCTGTACCTACTGTCATCCTGACCTACACAGTGAGTTCAAAACCAACCTGGGCTACACAAGACCCTGTCCCAACCTTTTCTTTACCAAAGGGAAAACAACAGGGAATCAAATTTGGTCTGGTAGCTGCAGTTTACCAACCTTTGTTCTAGAACCTTCCAAGTCTGGTGACTTGCTTCACAGAAGCAGCTGCATGTCTTACTGTCTCCAAGTCCTTGAAGATTTCTCCTGGTGGCTGAGGTAGAAATACACCTGTGCTTTCTCCAAACCCTCTGCAACTAAGTCAGCCAAGCTAGGGTATTTAGTAACTAAGCCTTACCAGGAAAGATGTGGTCCTTGTTGCTTTAATTCAGCTCAACTCTGTCACATTCGGTAGTGAGTCAGGAATGCTTACCAGACACAGAACAAGCATTTCTTAAGTACCTACTGTGTGCCAAACGAGATGCTCAATGCTAGGGACACAATCACCAATGAATGATATGGGGGGGCCTCATTCTCCCTCAGTTTCCACACCTGTAAGATGAGATGAAGAAAAGATCTACTTTGTAAGAATTAAATGAGATGAATAAGTATTGTCTGTGTCAATTATGGTTTCCCAACTGTTAGCAAAAATAATGTGTGCTTTTCAACCAATCATCGGGCACTATGTGTAATATAAATGCAAGCATCTCAAGGCCCACATCACTCTCAGAGGTTCATCAATATAGCATTTTGTGGATAAAGAATCCTGAGGCTTATAAAAACAAAACAAAACAAAACAAAACATGGTATGTAGCAGCTTCTGGTTCCTTGCCCTTGCTTAGGTCTCCTTCATCAGTCAGCCCACCCTGAGTTAGTCTGAGCCTCATTGCTGTGTCATCGGACTCTCTAAAAGAGAACCATGCCAGTCCACCCTAGAAGCGGTGTGATTAGGAATGGAGGATGTTGGGACCAAATCTCAGAGCCAATAACTCTGTGACAGTGTGTACTCTAGAACTTTACATGAGCTCAGTCAGAGTCTAGAAGTAAACTAAGACTTAAACCCAAAGAAGGCAGAAGGGCCATAGAGAGTCTAACACTGTCTGTGACTCTCAACTGTGTGCCCTCACAGTGGTTTTAGATGGGCACAGAGTCATGGGGCACCTAGATGGTCTTGGAGCCGTGTGCTCCTAGACAGGCATGAAGCCATGGTGATCCTAGATGAGCACAGAGCCATGGTGCTTCCAGGTGGGCACAAAGTGATGGGAGTTTGAAGGCTGACCTTGGAGGACGAGTGAAAGAAAGGGGAAACATGGGTTTACCCAGACCAAACCGTGGCTCCACAAGTTCCTCACCCTCAGTTTCAGGTGCATATGTATGCAGGTGTGTGAGTGGGTGCGCGTGTGTGTGGGCAGATGCAAGTTTGTGTGACAGGGCACATGTGTGTGGGGAAGCACGTGTCTGAACAAATGCATATGTGACTGCAAATTTCCATGTGCTGGAGGTGCACGTGTATCTGTAGATACATGTGTGTGTGTGTGTGTTTGTATAGATGCACATTTGTATGTACAAGTACACATGTATGCTCAGGTGTACATGTGTATATACAGGTGCACATGTGTGTGCAGGTGCATGTGTGTATATACGGGTACACATGTGTATACTAGTGAATGTTTTAATCCAGAGACAACCTCGATGTCATTCCTCAGGTGCTATCCACCTTATTTTTTGAGACAGGGTCTTTCATTGGCCTGGAGCTCACCGAGTAGGCCAGGCTAGCTGGTCAGCCAGCCACAGGGATGCACCTGTCTCCACCTCCTTAGAACTGGAATTTCAGGTGTGTGCCACCACACTTGGCTTTCTTCACATGGGTTCTGGGAAATCAAGGCCAGCTCCTCATGTTTGTGAGGGCAGGCACTTTACTGACCAAGCCATCAATCAGCCCTCAGTTTCTGAGTCTCCAACCTTTACTCACATCGCAGGTTACTAGCGTGAGAACCTGGGTCATTGTCAAATGTAGGGCACTGTGTCAGGCATATGCCAAAAATTTGTTTCCAGTCTGTTCCCTTCTCCCCTCTTCAAGGTTACCTGGGCCTTTCAAGGAAGAGCTAGCAGCCTTCTTGTTTCTTCAAAAACCAAAGGACTCCAACAAAAGAGGTGCTGCTTCCTCTCCTCCCTGCACCTCACCTTCATGGTTTATCTTCTAGTTACTCAACACAAGAGACTTAACCCAGCTAAAATTATCTGACATCGACCTTGAGGTCAGGAGCAAATTGCTACAGCAAGGACCACTTGGCCAATGCAAACACAGTGCTCCAGGCGGCATCAGAACTTTCCACACTGACAGGAACAGTCTGGGTGCATCCTGGGAAATTCTGAGAAAAAAAAATTAAAGGTCACGCATTTGTAGTCGGGATGTATTTCCCTGACATTATTATTAACAGACAGTCTGAACTACAAAGATTCCAGTCTGACAGCTCTGAGGGGGACTCTACAGGCAGCGAGAACCCCCACCCCGCCCCTGCGCATTCAAGCCGTCGTCAGAAGGCTTCTGAAGACCTTCACTGCCTGTTCTCTGGTTGACATTTGAACACTTCCACAGGATTTATTCTTATTATCTTAAATGCTATGTTTACGTAGGGTGCATGCATATGAATACAGGCATGTCAGTTCCTTCTCTGTTGTTGCAGTAAAGCACCGTGTCCACAGCGATTTATAGAAGAAAGGGTTTGGAGGGGCTGACTCCAGGATCAGATTCCAGGACAGTGGGAAAGAGGCGGGTGTGGAGCCAGGATCATAAGCCGAGAGTTAGCATCTCAGACCGCACAAACAAAGTAGAGAATAAGTGCTGGGGATGTCACAAGGCTCAGCCGGTCTCAAAGCCTGCTCCCAGTAACATACTTCCTCCATCAAGGCCATGCTTCCTAATCTGCCAAAAAATGACATCAACTGGGAACCAAGTATTCAAATGACCAAGACTATTTGACATGTCATTCAAACCACCATAGCAGCGGCCCACAGAGTTCAGGGGAGACTGTCAGATACGCTGGAGCTGGAGTTATGGAAAGTTGTGACTCTTGCTCTGGTTGAAGTACCACAGTCAGCCTGCAGTGCCCAGCAAGAAACCATGCTAGGGATAGCCAACTGAGTCAGCCTGGGATCATAGGTTAGTTAGCCAGGCAGAATTACATCTGTAAAATATGCCTCGAAGTTCCTATAGGGATGCAGACTTAGGCCAAGTCAGGAAGAGCAAACCTCAGGGCAAGTCTATAAGTAAAAATATAGATCAAAATCAGGAAGGAAGCAGCCACAGCAGAACACAGGGTGTGGGCAGCAGAGAACAATCTACAAGCATGGTTTTGAGAAGCATGACAATGTGTGCAGGCCTATGTGTGTGTGTGTGCCCAAATCTATGCATGTGTATTCATGTGGGTATACATGTGGGGGTGCACATACACTAATGTGGAGCATGTGTGTACACACATGTGAAGATGTTTCAGCCTTTGTTTTTGAGACAAGGTCTCTTAGTTAGTCTGGACCTTGCCAATTCAACTGAACTGGCTGCCAGTGAGCTCCAGGGGTCTCTCTGTCTCTGCCTCCCCAGTGCTGGGATTACAAGCATGTGCCTTACCCAGCAAGCTCTTTACCGACTGAGGCATCACCAAAGCCCCGCTTGAGCTAATTTTGTTGGAAGAACCATCTTCATCTTAATAGGAGCAGCTGATACTGACAGGGAGCCTGTGGGATTTTTACCTACCCTTTACTCCATCCTGTGTTCTCTGCACTCAGGACCTGCTTCGCACCCACTTCACACACCGTTCTATGAGGCTCATTGAGGGGTCTGTGAGAGCACAGGGTGACCACAGAAAATAAGGACCTCGGTGGGTTCACAGTTCAAGACCTTTCCCCTGTCACCCCTTTAAAACATGGGGAAGCTCAGAGTATGTACTCAGCTCAAGCCAGCCACCCTGAACCCCACTTTTCAAATAGGAAAATCAGTCTCAGTAAAAGCCCATAAACAAACTTGTCGGATCTGGGTTCGTGGGAGCAAGTCGCACAAGTACAACCTGGCATGCTGAAAATGTGACACACCAGGACATTGTTTTATTGTGGTTCTATCTAGATTGTTTTATTATACTGGGCTACCTAGGCCATTTCATGTAAAAAAAAAAAAAAAAAAAAAACGCCATGTGCTCTGAGCATAGCCACACCCCTGTATCCCGCTATCCTCCTCTTCTCTCTCCCTCCCCGGTTAGTCCCCTTGGACCCAGGATAGTTTCTATCTACTTCAATGTCCTCTGTACATGTAAGGTTTATGTGCCTAGATAAAGTCTAGAACCAACAGTGAGAAAACATTTGATGTCTGTCTTTCTGAGGCGGGTTTAATCCTTCTGATATGAACGCTCTCTGGCAGCATTCATTCCCTGAGAATGACGTAACTTCTTTCATCCTCGTGGCTGGGCAGCTCCAGGATGACCGTAAGCCACACTGTACTCATCTGCTCCTCCACAGGGACACCGAGGTTGGCTCCACAGCTTAGCTATTGTGCATGGTGCTGTGCTGTGACATGCCTTCATGGTAAGTGTCTCTTCGAGGTGTTGACTTGGAATTCTTAGACCAAATACCCAGGAGCAGAAGGTCAGGTCACATGCTGGATCTTGATGAAGCTCCAAAACAATTTCCATTGTGGCTGCCTAATTTATACCCCCACTAGCAGGGTAAACAGCCCCCTCTTATCCACATCCTTGCCAGCACTTATTTGCTTTCTCGATGGCTACCATTACTCATCAGTTAGGTACCCACCACCCCTCCATTGTGAAAAAAGCATAAGCCCTTCTTCGTTAGCATCAGACCTGTTTTTGCAATGGATCAAGGGAAGAAGTATCCCATACCCATTCCAGCCTTAAAAGGCACCAGATGGCTCTGCTCACCTTTCTAGAAACTGCTAAGAAACCATTATTACTCCAGTCAAGCCTCACAAGCAAATGCAAGAATTGAACCTGAGGTTGGTCATGACCTAAAGCAATCCTCCTCAGCTAAACCTCAGACCTAGGTGTGAGACATAAATATTGGTTTGTATAGCCCACTGCAGCTTTGGGGCTTGTTTATTAGGCAGCAAAAGATGACAAGTACATTCTATGTGTAGACAGTATATATGTGCATATTACACAGGACGCATAGCTGCAGCTGTGTTATAAGGGGCACATGTGTAAACACTGAAAACCGTGTGCCCACATAGGAAAACAGTAAAGAACAATGGTGTGGTATTTGAAGAAAGGCACAACTAAATTTGCATTCTTGGCGTGTGTGTGTGTGTGTGTGTGTGTGTGTGTGTGTGTGTGTGTGTGCGCCTTAAAGTTACTTGACCTTTCTGGGCACGTTTGTATGTAACCATGTATGAAAGAATACTATCTTGAAGGTTATTGTGAGATTTAAGGGAAATCATATATGTGGTAAGTTTAATATAAAGTCTTACACACACTGATGTACTCATTCATTTATGGAATAGTTATACTTTCTGGCCCTCTTCCTTGTAGTTTGAATAATATAGTCACTAGCTGTGGGAAAAAATAAGCAAGAAAGAAATGCAGGGTGAGAAGAGAAGGTCACTTTTATTCTTAAAATGATGAGAGAAAGAGAGAGGGGGAGAAAGAGAAAGAAATAGAGAGGCAAGAAAAGTCTCTACTCCCCTTCGCAGGACACCACAACAGATCAAAGATGCCCAGCTGACAGCCATAGCCACAGGTTCACCGAGCTGACTCCTTCCTGCCACTGCACAGTAAGGATCAGATGACAGGCCAGCTGCCCTTAGAAGATTCTAGTTTCACTTCTCTATAAAGACAGGAACTTCCTAGGGCCTGAGCTATGCCTCAAACCTGCTGATCACATCAATTGCATTCTGCCAGGGGAGCTTCAAGGTACTCTGAAGCCAGAGGGTGAATTCAGCAGGTGTCCAGAGCCAGAGGTACCTTCAGGATGTCATTAGTGAGGAGATGCTTCTGTAAACCCTTCCTGGGCTGCCCTCATGGCCACCTCCTGGCTTGGGTCCTCCTGGTTTGGGGTTCCTAATTGATTTGTCTCTTTACTTCTACCTCGCCACAGAAAGAGTCGCAGTCAGCATCGCAGAGTCGCTGAGTGTGGGCTTCGGAGCCACACAGTGTGGCTTTGCATCCTGACTCTGCTGCCAACAGCTGGGACCGTGTTTTGCCCCAGAGCTCCTGTTCCTATCCAGAGTATTGATGAGATCATCATATGAACCTTATTGTGAAATAGCTCCCAAAAAGTGCTTGGCACAGAGCCCAGTACAAAGGACTCAGATACCTGCCTTCAAATACCAACTCGCCTTACAGGCAAGGACCAGACATGTGAAATGAGGTGCTAAGGTCAGATGGACACCTTGAGTTGGCACTGAACCTTGGCAATATTTACCTTCTATCACACCAACTCTAGCTGACTTGTTCCTCGGGTGAACTCCAGAAGTGCTCTAAGGATGAACGCTGGTCTGTGTACATGCTGGCTGACTTAAAGCCTTGCACAGGCGTGTCTAACCTACATGCTGCAAGCATCCCAGAATAATCCCGAAAACAGCCCGCCACATCTGTTCACAACAGCATTATGTCAAGCTGTTAAAAGATTGGAATTGGACATCTTTGGCCTAGTAGATAAATATTCAGAACAGGGGAACTTGGCTCCAGCCCTGAGCACTGCAGAGGGTCTGGGATTTGGGCCATACATCATCAGCGATTTGTACAAAACAAGTGCTCAGTGCCCTGACTACGGCAGTCAAGTCACAGGTGCACATGCTTGGAGTCTGGATGCTACAAGGGTACCACCCAGCCATCCTCTCTTGAGTGCTTAAAGTGCCACACTCCAGGGAACTGCCTAGACCTGGACAAATCAGGACAACAGGTCACACAAGTTTTGACATAATTGAACACGAGAGCAGAAAGCCCTGTCCATAGCTGGCTGTTGTCCGAAAAGCTGTGCTTGTGTTTAGCTTCAGAAAAGCAATCACACATAGCGGTTCAAAACACGGAGCCTGAGGGAATAGCTCACTTAGTAAAGTGTTCACCCTGTAATCATGAGGACCTGAGTTTAATACATAGAACCCCTGCTTTGAGAAAGAAAAAAAAATGATGGACATGGGAGCATGGATTTGTAATCCCAACTCCAGGCCGCAAAGACAGGCAGATTCCTAGGTCAGTCAGCCCAGCCTATTTGGTTCCAAATCAATAAGAAACAGAGAACCTGTCTCAAAAACAAAACAAAACAACAAGGTAGATGGTACCTGAGGAACAATGAATGCCCTGGGTTGTCTGACTTCCATATGTGGGGCAGGGGGAGGAGGCGTGTGTGTGTGCGTGCGTGCGTGCGTGTGTGTGTGTGTGTGTGTGTGTGTGTGTGTGTGTGTGTATTCTCTTGGTTGAAATATCTGCATAACATCTATGAGAAACACACTGAGTAAAACCTACTTGAAGAAAAGAGGGTACATTTCATCTTACGTTTCCATGTCAAAATGAGTCCATCACTGAGGGAAGTCGAGGCAGGAACTGAAGCAGAGACCATGGCAAAGCCACCTACTAGCTTGATTCTCTCGGCTTCCTCGGCCTGCTTTCTTCTATACCCCAGGATCACCTGCCCAGCGTCGGCATCATTCATAGTGAGCTGGGCTTTCCCACGTCCATCATTAATAAAATGCTTCAGACATGCCCACAGGCCAATCTGATGGAGGCAATTCCTCAAACCTCCCTCTTCCTAGAAGTCTTTAGTTTGGGTCAAGTTGGGTCAAGAAATTAACCAGCACAGCAACTTCCACCAACTCACCCCCTTGGGCATCTCTGGCTGAAGCAGAGTTGCTGTCGTTTGGGCTCCACTCCGCACATGGCTCGCCCGGAGAATCTGACTGGAAGGCGGACTCCAACATGAGAGACCTGAAAAGGAGCTAGAATTCACCTGTTCAATCAGCGCCCAGGTGACTCTGGCTGCTGGTCTGAAACGAATATGTAGATTTCATTTGCTTTGATACGGCAGCTTTCAAGAATGGCTGTACCTATTTGATACTCCAAGGATTGCCTTTAAGAGAGCAATTCCTCTGGCCTCAACTCCATGTTGTAGACATGAATGACTTTCCCAACAGCTGCCATTAATCAAAGAAAGCCATCTATATTCCCACCCCACCCCTACTCCCGGCAGTATAATCGACTGTTTTCCCAAAGATGCTCCCAACTTCAGAGTACATTATTGTATTAGTGTTTTCTAGAGGACCAGAACTAATAGGGTAAGTGTGTGTGTGTGTGTGTGTGTGTGTGTGTGTGTGTGTGTGTGTGCGCACGCACGCGTGTGTGTGTAAAGGTGATTTATTAAGATGGTTTATAGGCTATTTTCCAGCTAGTCCAACAATGGCTGTCTACCAACAGAAGGTCTGAAAATCTAACAGTCAGTCACTCAGTCTACAAGGCTGGATGCCTCAGCTGGTTTTCCGTAGACATCAGAATCCTGAAGAAGGAGGCTCTACTGCCAGCACACTCTACTTTTTAATCCTCGCTAGAATCACTGGTTCCAGGCCAATGAAAGTTGCTGTCCCAAAATAAATAAATAAATAAATAAATAAATAAAACCAGGGTGAACAGCATCTGTATTGGCTAATCTTGGTTGTCAACCTGACATACCTGGGAAGGGGGAACCTCAAATGAGGAATAGCCTCCTGATGGGCCTGGGGCATATCTGTGGGGTATTTTCTTGACTGCTCATTGATGCAGGAGAGCACAGTGGGCCATATGTCATTCTTACACAGGTGGGCCAGAGCTGTATACGAAAGGTGACTGAGCATGAGCCCGGAAGTAAACCAGTAAGCATGGATGACCCTCCATGGTCTCTGCTTTTAATTCCTGTCCCCACGTTTCTTCCTTGAACTCCTTTATTGGTGTCCCTCAATGATAGACTACAACCTAGAAGCCCAATAAACCCTTTCCTCTTCTTGTCGGTTTTGATAACCATGTCTTGGGGTAACAGCAGGTGACCATCAACCATTTGGTTGGCCGGAGGCTGAGGAGTTTCCATGGATTATGGGAACACAGCAACAGAAAACAAACTAGAAGAGGGACCGAGGAACAACACCTGAGGCCGCCACACGCGTGTGTACACAGAAGCACAGCCTCACACTCCTGAGAGAGCAGAAATACACTCATAATTTATAGCAGTTAGTTCGCGTCTCTCTCTCTCTCCACCTCCCCTGCCCCGCTGTACCCTCCCCTACTCCATGCCCCTGCCAGCACACTCTACTTTTTAATCCTCGCTAGAATCATCCGTTATACACTCAAGGGTTGACATCCAGTGATGCAGGAGATGACCGACATTTCAAATATTCCAAGCCCGATGGAAAATTCTGATCGTAGCCCACAGACACACATCCTCCCAGACCCTTCCTTGTTGCTTCCGGGTGATAATTATGCCCACCCCTTCTCCCCACCCCAACATTAATTTCCCCAAATTCATTTTTCATGCCTTTGAATTCCATCTTTTCAAAACAGAATATGTTTCCAGAGCTGCCTCCCATCCCCCCCTCCCTCATGAATATTTCAAGTATAGTAGCGATAGGATCACCCAACCTTAGAGGCGCACCAGCCTTATCTTATTTATCTTACCAAGCTGCTGGAATCAAGTCCAAAACATCCTCAGAGAGTTTGCTTAGGTTGTTTTGCTCCAGGCTACTGCTGCTGAACATGTAAATTTTAAGAAGCAGCCCCCAGCCCTAGGCTCAGGCCCTGGCCCCAGACACCCATTGGCCTGTGCCAGCCATCCTCCTCCAGGAGATGCCAGCCACGATCCTAAGCCAACTGGCAGGACTCCTAATGGGTCCCTGCTGCGACATAAATCTATTCTGACTTCCAGCCGTGGGAAGCCCAAAACTAACTCACAGCGTGACCTTGCGAAGGGTATTCAGCTAGACCGGAGCCAAGATTCCTGGCTGTAAACACAGGGTCCAATAGCGGCCCTTTCATCTCTTAGAATTCCTGTGTTGTGAAGTGGTGATAGGGTTCAGGGCTTTTTCTGGGGAGGGGTTCACTTTTACCCGTTTTTTTCCATTTTGTGTATGTGTGTGTATGTATACATGTTTGCGTCCATGTGCATATACGTGAGGGGCTGTGCAGGTGGTGGCCCTGCGTTGACACCAGGAATCATCCCCCATGGCCCTATAACCTTATTCACAGGCAAGGTCTCTCAATCAAACCCAGAGCTGAACAATAGGGCTGCTACTCTAGCTAACCAGCTTTCTCTGGGGATCCCCTGTCTCTGGAATATCCACCATTTATGTGGGATTCAAACTCCAGTCCTCCTGTTTGTACAGCAGTCATTTTAACCACTGAGCTGTCTCCTGAACCCAGATCCTCCAGCAGTCAGTGCTTACTAAGCCCTGCAACCATTAGCTTTAATAGCTATGCATTCCTTAACTAACTGTGCCCACTGGCCAGCCAAGACCCTTAACTAACATTATCTACTATTAGGCAGCCCCATGACTGATAACAAATTCCATAGAATGTCTTTGGTTAACCATGTCTTGGAGTAACAGTAGGTGGCCAACAGCCATTTGGTTGGCCTGAGGCTGATGGGTTTCCAGAAATATGGAAATTTTAGTACCCAAACCAAGAAATTGGTTATTCATGATTGTAGCATTATTTTTATTGTTTTGTTATTTTAGTGTATTAATTGTTGTTATTGCTGTTAATAGTTGGGTTTTTGAGATGGGATCTCACTGTGTAGCAGTCTTTCTGCCTCAGACCCCAAGCACTGGGTCTGCTGGCACGCACCACCACCTCTGGATTTTAGTAAGCATTAAAGGTAAATATGAAGGCTGTGGAACTGACTCTGTTGGTAGTGTTGTGTGCACACGTGTGCACACACACACACACACACACACACACACACACATGTACACAGAGGAGGCTCTAAGTTTGAGCTCTAGGACCTGTATAAGAAGTACGATGGTCATGGGGTGGTGTTTCTGTAATCCCCATGCTGGAAAAGCAGAGACAGGAGGAAATCACTGGCCGGTCAGTTTAGCCTACCTCCTAAGCCCCAGGTCCCAGAGGAATATCCTGTCTCCCAAAAAAAGGTGGATGATCCTGAGGAATGACACCTCAGTTTGACCTCTGGCCTTCACATGAACGCACACAAGCTAGTCAGAATCTACTGTTGATAACTGGTTTTTTTTTCCAGGGTGTAGGTAACTTTTTCCACTTTGCATCTTTTTCAAGAAGTTTCTATTTCTTTTTCTTCTTTTTCTTTTTCCTGCAATACAAGCACATGATCAAAATAACGAGAAAGGGAGGGGCAAGCTTCTGCCCCAGCCCCTCTCTGAACCCAGGCCCTCTCCCCAAGGCAAGCAGCTCTGGCTTCTGTGCCTCTCAGACTGACCCTGCCACACTCAGCCTCTTTCCCAGGGCTGCAGGCTGAGGAACCAGGAAACATCCCACCTTTAACACTGACTGTGAGTTAAATATGGAGAGACACTGGCTCTGGAGCCACCTCTGCTGCTCAGACAGCAACTCTTCAATGTCTGACTGTGGAGAACTAGGGCCCTGGGGGCAGACAGAGGAGCAGACACTCGGGCTTGCTGAGTCTTGGAAATGTTGCCACCACGGGCGTTACTAAATGTCAATCCTGCCTGTTAGAAACTTTCCAACTCTACAGTGAGGAAACCATCCAAGCAGACAGACTGGAAGAAAAGCGAAACATCTGGACAGAGCTCCAGCTGTTTTGCTTTGAGTTTTCCTGGCAAGACTCTCTGGGGTCATGGTCAGCTGGTCCAGGTCAGAAAGGTCCATTTGGAATGGAAGGAATCTCCACTGAGTGGATGTAGATAGGTTTAGGGGCCCATGGCTATACCTGAGTGGCAGAGATGTCCAAACAGCCTGTGCCTTAGACAGAAAGGTGGTCACCCAGCAGGTGGTGGCAGCTCTGCCTGCTGCAGACCATCAGTGCCCGTTGTCACCACCTGACAGGTGAGAGGTTGATTCACACTCCCGTCAGTTGGCCTGGCTTGTCAAACACCAGTGACACTGGCATCCACCAAACCCAGACCAGGACCTAAGAAGAGAACTCAGTATTCCTAGAGAGAAGCAGCCCCCAGACACCTTAATGGGGCAAAGAGTGAGGGGACATTCCCTACAGTACCACCCAACCAAATGAAAGCCCCTTAGCCAGCCGTGATGATCCAAGCCAGCTTGGGTCCCAGTGCTCAGGAAGCTGAATGAACAAGCTCTCCAGTTCAAGCCAGCAAGACCTTGTTTCAAAACAAAACAAGAAAAAAAAATCAAAACCCCATTCGAGAGAGGGGGGTAAAGTGACAGAAAGATCCAGAACCGAGCGGTCTGATTCTGCTTCCCTCGCTACTAAGATGCTTAGGTTGCAAGTGACAGGAATCTTAAACAATTAAAAAGAGGGAATTTAGACTGAAGAGCGCTGACCCTGTCAGTAGAGAGCTTGCTGCACAAACATCAGGACCCGAGTTCGATCCCCAGGACCCATATAAAAAGCCTAGTGAGGAAGGGCTGGAGAGTAGGCTCGGCAGTTAAGGGCACTGGATGATCTTGCAGAGGGCCTGGGTTCAAAGCCCAGCACCAACATAGTCTCTCATGACCACCTATTAACTCCAGCTCCAGGTAGTCCAGTGCCATCTTCTGGCCTCCATGGTACACACACAATAAACATGGTACACACTCCATAAACATGGTACACACACATGCACACACCCAGACACATAAAATAAAAATAAGCTTTTATCTTTAAGGCCTGCTATGGTTCTTGTACTTGTAATCCCGTCATTGGAGAGATGACAACAGGCACGTCCCTGGGCTCACTGGCTGGCCAGCCTAACCAATCAACAGGCTCCAGGCCAATGAGAAACCCTGTCTCAAAAATAAATAAGTAATGAAAATGTGGGTGATACCTAAGGCAAAATACCTGAGAGCACTCTTGCTCTCTCTGTGTGTCTGCCTCTCTCTCTCTCTCTCTCTCTCTCTCTCTCTCTCTCTCTTTCTCTCTCTCTCTCTCTCTGTCACACACATATCTAAGAAAACAGAATGGGTGGAATTCATATCATCAAAGAAACCATGATCTCATAGTTCAGGTAGACCAGAGGGAAGCAGTAGCTCTCCAGCATGGCTGCAGGTGAGTCACCAGGACCCCTCAAAGCCCCTGTGGCCAGACCTCACCTGTGCAAGTCAGGATTTCATGGGCTTGCATGGAGTCACCTGTCTCATTGCAAAGCTCTTGAGCTGACTGTGAGAGCCAGTGTTTTAGCAATGCTGCTCCACGTAGGGTCTGCTGACCAGTGGCACCCTTGTCCATGTCTCAGGACGTCCCACCCCACCCATCGACTCTCTGAACAGCAATCCACACCTGAATGCTCACTCGGAGCTGAACAGTGCTAGGATGGAGGGTCTGGGGGCAGGCAAGCTGAAACCACTCACAGCCCAGAGGGTCGCCCCTAAAAGCATGGATCCCCACATGGCAAAACCTTAGCCACACTGCAGCCTGTCAGAGGACATAGGAGCTGGAAACTGTGCTTGGCAGTCCCGTATACCCACAGGCAGAAGGGGTTTCTCCTTAAAGGAGTAGAGTATGAAGTACAGAAAAATCACACAGATCCAGCATGTGACTGCAGACAGTTTCAGAAGGGGTGCGTCCAGCTACCACTTATTAAGTGCCTACTGTATACGGGGTACTGGCCCAAGACTCTGTGAAGTCATGTGAACCTCTTAATAATTCACAAGGAGCCGGGAGTAAAATGACTCAGCAAGTAAAATGCATGGCAGGAAAGCAGAGGTCCTGAGTTCAGATATCCAAAACCCACTTGAAGGTAGACACACAGAAAATGAGAAAAGATTACCCAGCTGTCTTTGTAGCATTTCTATTGCCCTGATAAACACCACGGCCAAGAGCGACTTGGAGAAGAAAGGGTCGGTACAACTGTCTACCCACTCCATCACTGAGGAAAGCCAGTGCCGGAACTCAAGGCAGGAGCTGGTCCAGAGACCATGGAAGAGTGCTGCTCACCAGTGGGCTTGCTCATCGTGGCTTACTCAGCCTGCTTTCTTATAGCACCCAGGACCAATCAGCCCAGCGGTGGCACCACCCACCATGAGCTGGGCCCTCCCACATCAATTGTGAATTAAGAAAAGGTACCACAGGATGGCCTGCAGGCCAATCTGGCGGAAACATTTTCTCAGCTGAGGTCCCCTCTTCCCAAATGACTCTAGCTTGTGTGAAGTTGACAAACTTGTCAGAACTCCAGCCCAAAGCATCAACAGCACTAAGGCTGAGGACTCTGAATTAGGCCAACCATTGTAATTCATTGCCCAAGACAGAGTGCTTTTGAGAAGGCCAAGTCTGGACAGCAGGCACACAGGCAGGAGTGTTCCAGTGAACAGAACATATGGTTATTCTACTTTCAGCATGCTGTCCAAATGTGAGACCAGACCATCAGCAGCAGAGGCCAAGAGGAACGCACACACATGCGCACGCACGCGCGCGCGCGCACACACACACACACACACACACACACACACACACACACACACACACACACACACCCCTGCCAGTTGCAGGATTGCAAAGGTGCTTGTGGCTTTTACTTTTCTGTCTTCCCTCCTTATTTTGGTGCTGCAGTCAAACCCTTACAGCCCCTTCCACGAAGTCACTAAAATCTGTCTCAGGCACCCTACCTAACCGGGACTCCCTGGTTGTCTTTCTCACGGACAATGTTTGGAAATTGTGTCTCTGGCACGGCAAGAGGCTGCTGCTTCGCAGGATGGATGGAACTCCCACCCCAATTAACCTGCCATAGCCCTGATGGGCAGAAAGAGGCAGCTGAGGCAGAGGGGAGCAGAAGCCTCGCGGGTGTCTCCACGGTTCCTTTTTCATCTCGGAAGAGCCAATTTCAAACTCGCCTCGGGTCATAAAAGAAATTAATTTGATTCTCTCAACCTTGCTCTGAGTGGACACACGTCCTCCACTGCAGCATCTGCTCGATCCAGAATGAAGGGACAGTCCCCTTGAAACGAGTCTCATGTCAGGATTGGGCCAATATTGTTTGCCTGGAGTCTGGAGAGTAGCTTCCCAGAATCCTCTGAAGCTATCTCTTTTGCCTGTTAGTTTCTCAAAACAGTTCTCACATTAAACGGAAGTGTCAAGCCACAGTAGGTTTGCTCTTGGTCTGGCCATTAACAAGAACCTCAAAACTCTTAATTGGCTTACTCATTGTGGTTGTCAATAACTACCTCTCGTACACCTTTACATTGGAGGCCGCAGGGGTATTTCCCCATGCCCCATGGACTCAGCCTTGCTCGGGGCAAAGGAGAGATTGCAGGGAGGCGGCCCCTAACAAATAAACGTTCCAGGTCCCACTCTTCTCATTGAGTCTGGAGAAGTCTAGAACAACAGGTGTTTCCCCAAGCACAAAGACCAACAAGAGTCCTTTTGACACACAAACTGTTAAGTTTGCGTGCTGAATTCAGTTCTAGTTCTGGTTGAGGTGAACGAGACTGGCGGGGAGCCTTCTGGATTAGGATAGGACCCAAAAGAAGGCCTTCTTCTCTATATTGGGGGTTAGGCCCAAGCTGGTCCTTTGGGGAGCCCTCTTTCTGATTTGGTCCCCCCACACTAACTTCGGGAGGACCCTGTATTCTGGCCATGCCTTTCATGAGAAATCGGCTTCAGGTTTGCTTAAGTAAATGGCTGGCCAACTGTGTAAATAATGTTAAGTGATTAAACACATGACGGGCAAGTTTGGCCGAGGGAGTTGTAGTTGTTTGATTGATTTCTTGATTTCGTCGCTTTGTCCAGTTACCCGGAAAGGGAAGCTGATTTCTGAATGACAAGTCTGCCGGGTTTTCCCCCATTCTGCCATTCTACCACTAGGTGGCAACCTCCGCATGCTATTTTTTGTTCTTTTTGGTTCGGTGAGCCTGCAGCAGGTTTTCCTGACTTCTGCCACTGGGTGGCACCATCATTTATTGTTCATTTATTTGTCTTTTTTTTCTGCAAAAAAACGAAAACCACTCCTTTCCTGAGGGTGGGGCGAGGGAGGGCAGATTCCAGTCATACCAATCCTCTCCTGGAGTCTACTGTCCCTGATACCCCTGAACTTTCACTCATTCCCACAACAGGTGAGCTGTGGCAGGTCTGTAGTGAGGTCTTCTCTTCACTGCCAGAGCTGCCGGGTTGGTCATATTATTCTTTAACTTTCTTGAGTCACCTAAGTTGGGGACCACTAACTCTAAACTCTCACCCCTTCGATATAAACTAAAGAATTTCTCCTAAGGGTTTGAGGAGGAACAAGGGGTACACTGTGGAAGACTGCGAAATTGGCTGGTCCTCGTCCCTGAACCCAGCTACTGTTACTCAAGGTTACAGCAACCCCCGCGCATTCTGATCAGGCCCCTTATATTGATCAATGATTGTCTCTTATTCAAAACCCACCTGCTTGGATTAAGGGTTATGCTTCTACTGTTTTGGTCTCTACAAAGTTCCCTGTCACCTGCCTCTCAACAGCTGTCGTGCCTTCTTAGGAGGCCAAGAACCCCTGACTGGGCTTCCTTCCCCAAGTCTACAACCCATCTTCCCCTCTCCTCCACCTCTTCCAGAACCACACACACACACACACACACACACACACACACACAGGCTACTCCATCCCTTCCCACCCCACTCTATTCCCTCTCCGCCCTACCCCCATGTCTACTTCACCCACTTCTCCTTCGGGATCTATAGTCTTTATTACAATGTTTCTTGATGAAGATATCCAGTTTCCCCACCTCCCCCTCTCCGTGCACCTCCTTCTCCACCTTTGGCTTCCCACTTAAGCTCCCATCGACTTAGGCTCCTACTTCTATCTTTCCATTGACAGAGGTGCTGCTCCCTGCTGGGGTATGCTTTTCAGTCCTATAGATTCCCAGAGTGAACAGCACAGCCATTCTTAAAGGGAGATAGCAAACTTTTTTTTTTTTTTTAACTGAGGCTTCACCAGGCAAGTCAAAGGAGCCTTTGACCTTTTAGTGACATCTATCTGTCTGGTTTCTGTTTCTGGTTTCTGTGGGATCCTGATCTGGGAACGTGGCATGCCAGCAAGGATGCACTGGTGAGGTCCAATATTCCCCTGTTCAGGTCAGAGCAAGATGCCGCACGGCCCTCTGTTTATTTTGACCAGAGCCACCAGTTCTTGCTCTGGACTGCCTTGAGATCCTGAGGACATCCTGGTGAAGACCAGGAGCCAGAAAATTCAGAAAGGCCCAGCACGTGGGCGTCCAGCTGCACAACAGAGCAGGAGAGCCATAAGGATGCCCCAGGACACTTGGGACCAAGCCCAGGGTTTGGAGAGGCCCAGCGTTGGGGGGCAGGGACATCAGGCATTCCAGGAGCAGAGGAGAGCTCGGAAAGACCCAGCCTAACTGAAGAGGAGAGTGAGGAACCAACACCTGGGAAACAATGGCAGACTCCAGCATCTGGATAGTGCAAGCAGGCTACTCTTGTTAAAGAAATTTCTTTGGTCAAACTGGCGAATCTCTGAATGACCCTAATTGTTGTTGCTCTTGGTCCCTGTTGTTATCTTTGCTCTGTGTTTTGTCTTGTGTTTGGTCTGTCTTTGTGTGTTCTGACTTGGGGCAACTGAAACGAACCAACTACATGAGTAGCTAGGGCCCAGCCATGACAGGTGCAACAGAGACTACCCGGGTACCACCCAGGAGCAGACCATCCAAGGGGAAAGTACCTAACACTCCAAATAAAATACCTAACATTCCAACCACTGTAGATAGGAACAACCGATGTCCTTTAGCCCAGCATACACCCATTCCCTTTCACCAGGACACCCCAGACAAATGTCAATAAGGGGCCCTGAACTTTAGAAATCGCCCACCCCAGCCTCTGCTATGATAAAAACCCTACCCCAACTGAGCTCAAAACTCTCTGATCATGCCAATGTGTGGGACACACAGATAGTCCAAGTTCAAACTTGAATAAAGGCTCTTTGTTTTTACATACAGGACTCGGTCTCCTTGGTTTTTGGGGGACTCCGTGATCTGGGCATAACAGTAGCAAGAGCCATAAGCTGGATATCCCTCTGGCCTGTGTTCTAAAATATTTTGACAAACTTAATCTCTGTCTAGTAAAGAAAGATTTTGGCTATCTTATCACCTAGAGCTGGCTGTGTACATTTTGTGAATTTGAATGGCCCAAGTTCAGGGACACTTTTAATCTACAAGTAGCCTGGGCAGTAGTTAATATCACCCATGGAAATCCCAGCCACCCAATTCAAGTTGGATACATTTTGCCCTGGGCTGAGGCAGTTTCTGCTCTGCCTCCCTGGATGAGGGTCCTCATGATCTAGACCCGGCAGGTGGCCAGGCTCTCCTAGTTGGTGAAGAGGCCCTCTGGGAACCTGCAGCCCAGATTCAAGGCTCCAATCCAAAGCCTGCGCTCCTAGAATTTGCTGTGCAAAACATTAGGAACTTTTTCAAAACCCATTCTGCAGAAATGCCAGAGGAATTGGAACTTCTCAGTACCTCTTACAACCACCTCCGTCCACGCCTCCCACCCCAGCTCAGGACCCTCCGAGACAACCTCAGTCAGCTGTATTTCCAGAATCTGTTCCTGTTTCCCCACCAAACCTTCCCAGGCTGTCTGCTCCATCTCTCATACTTCCTGTTCCCTTCCTTCCTGCTTCCTCTTCCCAGCCCCAGGCATTCTTCAGTCCTCCTTCCTCTGCTCCCCTCCCATCATTTCCCAGCGCCCACCTCCCCAGCTCGGCCTGTATTTTCCTTTCACCCTCCCATGTCCAGCAAGGGGCCCCACCTGGTACTCCTACTCCAGGTACAACCCTCAGTTCCCTACCAGGTCTCAGCATGGCTCCTCCTGTTTCCTCTTTGTCCACCCCACTGCCATTTCTTCCTAGCCCTCCCCAGTCTTTTCCCCTCCACATATGGGCCAGGGAATCCCATATGGCCTTCCCATCTTCTCTCCTTTCTACTCTGCCCAACAGGCCCCCTCTGGCCCTCCTGAGTTCTTGAACCCCAACTCGAAGGCAACATCTGTCTCTATCCTTGTCCTCTTGTGACAATATCCTGATGAAACTTATCTTTATATTCCTTTCTCCACCATAGACCTCTTCGACTAGAAAAACCAGAACTCTCCTTCCAGCGTCAGCCCTGACACCCGATTTCTTGATTTCTTCTGCTGATGCTAACGTTTTCAGTCACCTCCATGTTTGGGATGACACTCAGCAGATTCTCAGCACTTTTCTTAACGACCAAAGAGAGAAAGAGAGAGCATGGATTGTCACAAAGGCTACCGAGACAATCCCTGGAATAGCCATGCTACCTGATGAATTGAGGGCTGAAAAGTTTGATCGAATCTTGTCAAGAAGGAGGCCCCCTTGGAATTGCAACACTGAGAGAGGTAGGGAATCACTCAGCGATTATCATTAGGTTCTGGTAGAGGGGATGATAAGGGGGAGCAGCAAGCAGGGTCCACGTGAATCACCTTCAGCTTTCCTAAAGGGCCTCCTGGAAGCTTAACAGCTAAATATTCTGGAACTATATAGATCCAGAGGACACAGCAAATCTCAAGGTGATTAACCCGGCCTTTGTCATCCAGTCATCCCCCGATACTTGTAGGAAAATTCAACAGATAGATGGCTTTGCAGGGAAGAATGTGTCAGAACTGTTAGAAAGAGCCCAAAAGGTATTTGACAATTGACAGTAAAGATCAAATGGCCAAAATGGTGGTGCAAGCCACCGGTAGCAGCACTGTGTGACACAGTTGTTCTCAACAAGAAAAAAACCACTACAGAGAAACCAATGTGCCTAAAGGGATGGGCATTGGAAGAATGAATCCTGCAGCAGAAACAGGTAGGCTCTCCATCAAAAGGATGGAGGCCTACCAAGGAGGCAGGTAGCTACTTATCTCCACCTAAACCAGTCCTGGCTATGGAAGACTAGGGGGGCTGAGACTCCTTTGAATTGGGTCCCAGGAACCTATAATGTTGGGGGCAACCTATAGGCTTCCTGATGGACACTGGCACTACCCACTCAGTCTTTCAGGAACTTGCCAGTCAGACAATGAAGATACGGAGGGTGTAAAGCAATACAAATGTACCACTGATAGGGCTATCAACTTGGGTCAAGGGACTATAACCTATTCCTTTATTGTCACTCCTGAATGCCCCCTCCCATTATTGGGGCAGGATCTCCTGAGAAAACTTTAGGCCACGATTTCATTCTTGAGGACCAACTCCCACGTTACAGTTAGGACAGCCTGCAGAAGTTTTGCCTATAAACTTCCCTATAAGTGAGGAATATCTGTTCTTCCAAAATTGCAATCATCTCCAGAAGAGAAATGAAAAAATGTTAATCTAAGAAGTTCCCACAGTATGGGCAGAGGATAATCCCTCTTGTGTGACCAAACATGTGCCACCTGCCATAGGAAAGGTAACATCTGAGGCTATACCTATCTCCTAGATAAGAACAGATTGACCTTTACAAATCTTTGACCATTAACTCTGCTACCCTGCTACCGGGTGGCAACCCTGAAGAGCCCATTCACGACTGCCTGGAAATGCTGGATGTCATCCAAGGCACACAACCTGAGCTGACACTCACCACAAGAGATACAGATCTCTACACAGATGGCAGTCACTCCATCCAGGAAGGGACCAGATATGTGGGGTGACAGTGGTCACAGGTCAAAAAGAAGTCATGTAAGCACAAGCCCCGCCTAGGGGTGTATCCACCCAAAGAGCAGAAATAATCATTCTGTGGGCCATGTGATGGGTTAAGGAGAAAAAGGTGAACATCTACACTGATTGTCAGTGTGCCTTTGCCATGGCTCATGTTCACAGACAGGTTTATAGACAGAGGGGCTTATGCACTTCAGAAGGAAAGACTATTAAAAATAAACATGAACTCATTCAATTGCTGGAGACCGTCTTGCTGCCAGTTGAACTGCCCATAATATACTGGCCAGGACACACAATATAAAAGCCCCCAAACTGAAGATAACAACTATGAAGATTAGGGTGTCAAGGAGGCACCCAGTCCCTAAACATCCTAGAGCTAGCTGTCATTACTGAGCCCCAACTTAACCTCAACAAAAATGTTCCTGCGTATAATCCAGGAGAACAGAAGTCAAGTCATATTCTGAGTTTGGAGCCCTGGGAAAACCCACAATTGATGGTGGATCTTGCCAAATGGAAGAATTTTCATACCAAAGGTGTTGGGCCAGAACTGGCTGAATGTCTTACAGTGTTGCTCAATGCACTTGTCACCTAAAACATCTCAGAACTCATCTTCCCTCATGTCTGGTTGCCTGGGCATTGAGAAATACTTTAAAATATTTCAGGCTATTGCCTGACTTATCTATACTCAGATAAAGGCAAAAAAAAAAAAGATGCGCTCCCATGAAGACAATGGAATCAAGGTACTGTAGCTAGTGAATTTGGGGAAATGGGCCTCACTGAAATCAAGCCAGAACTGTACAGATGCAAACATCTGCTGATCCTTGTCAATACTGTCATGGGCTAGGGAGAGGCCTTTCTATTCCTGATGACCCAGGTAGTAACCAAGAAATTAATGGAGATTATCCTCAGATTTGGTCTCCTTCTATCTCTAGAGTCCAACAATGACCTGACCTTCACGGCCAAGTTGTTTCAATTACTCTCTAAGCATAGATTGGAAACTCCACTGTATGTATGAACCTCAGAGTTCAGGAAAGACAGAAAGGATGAATAGAACTTTAAAGGTGATTTTAACTAAATAAACCCTTGAGACTGGTGGTAACTATGGTGATTTCTTGCCTTATGCCCTTCTCAGGGTCCTCTGCACCCCCTATCGAGAAGTTTACCTCATAAGAAAGCAAGAGGTAATGCGAGAGTTACAAATTGTCTATATTATGGCATACAAAAGGAAATAGGAATTCAAAGGGAAATACAGACTCGCAAAACACAGGACAAGGTGGGATCTTCCGTGTCCCAACGCTCTACCAGGGAGATGTGAACAACCCCACAAGTTTGCTTCTGCTCTGACCGACCTCCCAAGAGAGTAAGGGAGACCTTTCCTTTCCCTTGTAAGAGATCACACCCACACACAGAAGCCATGCCCTAAGGCTGGCACCCCAAAAACTATTGGAGGAAAGGGATTCCCTCAACACTATAAGAAATAGACTATGGAAGACCACCTCCCATGATTCCTCAGACTATGGAAGACCACCTCCCATGATTCCTCAGGGGCACGCTGGACCACTATCAGGTTGCTCCACTCTAATCTCTGAGTCCTTCAAAGGACTGCAATTAACTTTGGATAAGATTTCCTCAAGCCCAGGCATCTCAACCTGTTGGGTATCAGCCCCCTGATCACCAGTTCTAGCCCGGAGATGCTATGCTGATTTGCTGCTTCAAAACTAACAGGCTTGAACCTTTGTGGAAAGATCCTTACGTGCCAACTTTCCTGACTCCCACCGCTGTCCAAATCATGGATATTCCTCCCTGGATTTATCAATCTCGCCTTAAGAAGGCGCTAGAAGTTCAAGAAAACCCAAAAGAGGTGGACTGTGACTGAATTTGGATTCTTAAAAGTAAGATTTCTAAGATTTAAGATTGTTCCTACTTCCTTATAGATGCCTTTCGCTATCACTATGATGGCTCTCTGGCTAACAACTATGCTCCTATTTGCCTTAGGATCTGATACTGGCAATTTTTTAACTGGAAAGATAGATGGTTCACCTGCTATAGGAAATGTTTTAATATTTAGTTAGGGCCAGGAACTGTTCCTACCCACCAGATCCCATTATTTGACTGAAGAAAGAAAAATAAATGGTTTTTACCCAAATGGAAGGAGGGCAATTGGGATGGGCTAATTTGACTGGTCAGTTCCAACTGTGTTGGACAGAAGAGAATGGCCCCCATAGACCCGTGTTTGAGTGGTTGGCCTATACGGAGTGGCTCTATTAGGAATTGCGGCTTTGTTGGAGGAAGTGTGTCACTGTGAGGGCAGGCTTTGAGGTCTCATATGCTCAAGCTATATCCAGTATACAGACTCCTGCTGCCTGCAGATCAAGATGTAGAACTCTCAGCTCCTTCTGCAGCTCCATGCTACCATGTTCTGCCATGATGATATTGAACAAAAGTTCTGAAACTGCAAGCCAGCCCCAATGCAGTGTTTTCCTTTAGAAGAGTTGCTGTGGCCATGGTGTCTCTTCACAGCAATAGAAACCATAACTAAGACAACAACAGTATAGACTTCAACATAATTAAATATTCTGATAAATAACAAATTCTGATAATGGAAATTACAAATGTATCAAGATGATAAAGGGAAAACAGGACTCCTTGGGTGCTTCCATCAAAATTAATATACCTAAAATGCCACTATCTACAGTTAATAGATTTGATAGTAACCTTTGGCTCCACCCAGCATCAAACAGCAGACATACAAGTTTCTTTTGAGCCAAAGGGAATCCTTTAATTCTCGGGCTCCTGTGATAAAAATTTGTATGGAATAGAAGTCACATGTAAACATTATTCCAGTTTAACAGGGAACTCAATTAGAACATGCTGCCCCATAAACATTCCCAGGGCTACAGCCAATATTCCTTTAAATAATGCCTTTTTCCTTCACTGTCTATGTTCTGATTGAACTAACATCTCCCCCCCCCACAGCACTATTTCCAGACATGCACTCCCCAAGGGAAAACAATGACCTCTGGGATGGACATTTTTCTGTGGGAATAGCACTTATTCTGCCCTCCTAGTGGGTTATAAGGGCATATGTAGGCTAGGACACATCACACCTATTTGTTTCAGTCAGCTCTCACAATCTGTTAGTAGGGTTCAAGGTCTCTCCCTGAAAAACTGTGATGGCACCCTACATCTGCTAGACCCCACCTCAGTAGCAGTCGCAACTGTCTTTGCGTCACCTGTCTCTGGGTTTGTTGTGCAGATGCAAAGGGAAAGTTCTAAAGTAGCCTGCTTAATAGCTAAAACTACTAATATTACAGCAAAGATATTAGCAGAAATTAATCAAGAAATGGGAGAATTAAGAACACGTCTTACAAAATAGAGCTACCACAGACTTTCTATTGCTCAAACATAATCTTAGATGTCAACAATTCCCTGGAATGTATTATTTTAATGTGCCATATTTCTTCCACACCGTTGACAACCAAATCAATGACTTATGTAGGGAAAGAAAATCTCCCAGGAACAAGTTGATTAGCCCTCCTGACTAAGATGGTTCTCTTTCTTCATCAGTCCCCTGATAGGTTTCTTATTAGACATATTTGGGACCTGTGTTTTTCAATGTGTTACTACCCCATCACCCACCAAAGATTCAATGCCAGAATCCTGTTCACACAACATCAAACCATGCTTGCTCCCTTGTTAAAGATTTGGAAGGACTGTGCAACCAAGGGGAGACTGTGAAACCAGAACAGGACCCACACTGCTGTTCAGTCTCCACACCTTACAAGCATAGGTTTCTGGTTCTAAACCTAATGTACCCTGCAAAACATGCTTTTCAACTTGCAGCGAACTTGTGATCTCATGATGATGTATGACCACCCTTTGCCTTGTTGAACTCATGACCCCATGCTGTATGCTTTCTCTTTGCCTTACAAAATACGTATTCAGGATAGCTTGATCTATACCCTGTGACCACCTACTCCATAATGTATGACTGCCCTTCCGTATGATATGTATTTTTACTTTTATTCTTATCTTTTATGGCAGTTTTTCTACTAGTCAATTATCTTGCCCCTGTAGATAAGCTTACAGCTTGTTCTGTTTTCTATTGACCTTAACTTTTCCCGATAAACGGGACCTCAAAAAGCCAGTTAGGGGCTGCTCTCTCAAATCCAGACTTAAGGTGAGACAGCCGACTGGCCAGTCCCAGGGACACCTCAAAAATAAAGCTTGCTTTCATGGGACAGTCATGGATTTGGTCTTTCTCCTCGAATATTCAGGTTTAACAACAACATCACTTGCTAAAATAAAAAACAAGACCTAATCCATCAAAGTCCTTAAATGTACTAACCTTGCTCTTTGGTTTCTGTAGTTCCACTTAGAGCTAACTGTTCTTACTCACTGAGGTATGCTAACCAAAGACAGAGTTTTTGTGCTTAAACGCTCACCCTGAGGAAGGCCCAGGGCTACACTGGGATCCTAAACACTCACCGCCCAACTAATAAGAGTTTTTCTTGGCTTACTCCTGTGTCCAAGTAGTCTTCTCTGGTAGATACCCTATAATATTTCTGGAGATCCCACTGAGATCCCCAGAGATCAGACCTCAAGTCACTGGGAGTCTGGAAGACCCTCAGAGCAGGACTAAGGACTCTTAGGGAGTACACAACCTGCAAGCGTTCCAGGATCCCAATATCCCCTTTGGTCAACTGCTGCCTAAGGCTTCAGAGGAGTCTGGCACTTCCACCCCAAAATAAATAGATCCAAAAGTCACCTGGTCTGTCACCTCTGGAGGTAAGTTTGGATAAAGAGCCTTCTGTTTTGGACACAACGGAGAGGCTGGACACAGTATCTGGGATCTGTGGGAGTCACTGGACTCCCCTGATCTGTTCAGGTAGATGAATGTGTAGGGGGCATATCCTGGCCATCTTTTCTGTGTGTCTCTGTGTGTTTCTGTCAGTTTTGTTGGTGAGAAAAACAGAAAACTGAAAAGGTGAATAAGTTGTCCCAGTCAGCAGCTGCCCAGTGAGCCCCCTTGGATGACATCCCTCAGGTTCAGGGACAGTACTGAAGTAATCTCCCCTTCCGACTGTTGTTGCTATGGTGATGGCAGCAGCAATCAATGGCAGGCATGGGCCACTATGTCCCAAAGGAGAGTTTTGCATATGAGGATAGATACTACATCTGTTTCTAATTCAGAAAAACTCTAGACCTTCTATGAAATCAATTGCCTCTCTTTTAGAGTCAGGTGCCCAGTGATAGTTCAGCCTGTCTAAAACATGGAAACCCAGTCACTCCAACCAGCTTCCCTGTAGTAACCAGAGGCTTTCTCTAGTTTGAGAACGGCCTACTGGCTTAAGACATGCCCTCTTTTTGAGGACCTGATCTTTTTGGCTCTGCCAGATGCCCCAGAGAAACACCAAACCTGTTCTCTCAGCCCCACTGGAGGAAATTGATACCACCTCTACCATACCACACTCCCACCCCAACTCCCAGAATTTGTTTCATCATTTGGCTCCCACTCCAGGTCCTGGGGTACCATTTCCTATGTGGATTCAGGGGGGATGCTCCTCCCATCTAAGCAGGATGCACACATGGAAAGAGAAAGAGTCTCCCTCTGGTCCATCCCCTGCTCGATCTTAGCAACCTGTTATACCCTGTTGAATGGGGAAACAAGTTCCCCAAGGCAAAGAAAAATATTACACTTCTTTCTCTTTCATGGTTTATATCTTCCTTTCAATTAATAATCCACATAACTGAAAACTCAAAACCCACCATTCTCTGAATTAAAAAGTATAAAAGCTACCCCAGGCAGGGGGTTAGTACGCCCAACAGTGACCAAGGTAAGGAGACTTTTGGGCAATTTTCACCAGCCTGACAAAATTTTAATCCTTTCAAATAGGATTTAAAACAGGTGCTAAAAATATTGCTTTTGTTATACAGTTGGCCCAGATATTATAAAAATAAAATGTAAGTTAAAGGGTTTAAAAATGTAAGTAGGTCCCAATAATTGAAGACTGCTCAAAAGATTTACAATAAAAAAAAAAATACCAGAGGGGGAAGCTGGGCTTCTCCCAATTCTAATGGCCACTGATATTAAGGAACTCCACTCCCTCTAAAATTTTCCTGGAACTCCATCACCCCAATTTTTATAGGTCAGTGGCCAATCATGGGGAGAAAATACCAAGCATTTCAAAATCTAGTTAAGCAACAATTAGAGATGGGACATATTGAACTATCTACTAGTCCCTGGAATTCTCCAGTTTTGTTATAAAGAAAAAAAATCAGGCAATTTCAAATTTCTCCATGACTTAAGGACAATTAATGCATCCATGCCAGCCATGGGGGATACTCAGCCTAGCCTCCCTGCTCTCTCTGTCATTATCAATAATTATTATATAATAACCATTGACATAAAGGACTGCTTCTTCTCCATCCGTCTACACCCTAATGACAAGCAGAGATTCTATTTCTTGTTCCAGGCTGAGAACAATAGGCACCCAAAGCCTAGATATCACTGGAGAATGCTCCCATGGGACATGAAAAATAGTTTGACAATTTGTCAAGTTTATATATGGGAGACACCAAAACTGTAACATGAGGGCTGGCTTGTTGGGATTTCTGTCCCGCCCCGTACCCCAGCCGGCAAGCCCCAAAGAAAATCACACAGAGAGTCTGCATTAGGTTATAAACTGATTGGCCCATTAGCTCAGGCTTCTTATTACCTCTTGTAGCTTATATTAACCCATTATTCTTATCTATGTTAGCCACATGGCTCAGTTCCTTTTTCAGCAGGGCAGGTCACATCCTGCTTCTTTGGTGGTCTGGGAAGGAGTCAGGAGGAATGGGCTTCCTCCTTTCCAGCAGTCTCCTGGTCTCATTACCCTGCCTCTCTTTCCTGTCTGGTTGACCCGCCTGTACTTCCTGCCTGGCCAATCAGCATTCATTTAAAACATGATTGACAGAATACAGGCAATTATCCCGCACCACAAAACAAGTAGCTAAAGACTGTTACATTGTCCATTATGTGGGTGCTATTCTAATTGGATATCCTAATGCAGATCATTTAAAGAACTTACTGATGAAGACTACAAATGTCCTACTTGAAAAAGGACTACAAGTAGCCGCTGAAAAGGTACAATGTCAGAAACCTTACATGTTTCTAGGACATACAATAAATAATAATACAACAAAACCACAAAGGCTGCAATTCAAATTCCCGAATCTCCCAACTTTATCGTCTATGCAGACCTTTTTGGAAACCTTGCCTGGGTATGGCCTTCCCTTCCTGTTACCATCGACCAATTGACCCCTCTCTTCACCCTTTTTCTCAGCATGAAGAGACCTCAAGAGTTACCGGTTCTTTTCCTCAGCACTACAGTTTATAAGGTGGTTCACTGATAGTGGTTGTTTTAACATAGAGTGCTCAGCCCTTGTGTCCACAGTCAAATGTTTTAGACACAGCAAGGGGGAACCCCTCCCCTTTTTCCTGTACACCCAGCCTGGGTGCACAGCATAAGCAAGGGGGGGTGTCAGGCTGTGTTCCAGCATGGTCACTGCGGCCGCTGCCCACTGCATAGGCCTCTCAGGTGGGCAGAGCACTGCTTCAGTAGCCGGTTGTGCTTGGTGCCGTTCTCCGCCCTGCTTCTGCTCAGTGCCAGTTCTCATTCGGCCAGGTCCAGGGCTGCTCTGTCTGAGTCACGCAGTCTCTGCAGCTGCTGTCTTCTGTTGCCTCCCTATCTGTCTGATTCTGTCTGTTCTTTTCTCCTACCACTGTGGCCAAACTTTTTACAATTTTTTTTTTTTTTTTTTTTTTTTTTTGCTTATGATCCCTTCGGTCCTCTTTCTTTTGCTTCCCACCTCCCTCACTTTTTTTTTTACTTTTTCTGACTCCTGCTTCTGAAACACTTACTCAGTCCCTTCATTTAAATCTAACCACTGTAACTTTCTCCTTATCTCTGATGCTGACTGCTCTATGAAGGCCATAGCTACCACTGTCTGCTGACTATCAGAGGTTGGGTCAAAGGGAGTAAAACACCTGTAAAACTTAAGAAACATAACTGGTGGTTTAACTGGCCCCTGAAGAACTTCTCTTACTTTGGCCAAATTAATGGGGGTGCCTTCAACTACCCCCCCAGAGAGACCTGTAGTGTTTGACTGTCAGCCACTGCCTACCTGCTGCCTTATTGCGATTCCAAGTGAACTGGTGGGTAGTCAGAACAGATTTTACAAGTCCAGTCAGAGCCTGAGGGTGAGTGCTGAAGTTTTCAGGGCTAGGGGCTCAACCAGTGGGGCCCCTCAGGAACGGGTGTGGGAAGTGCTACCTCCCGGGGAAGAGGGAGAAGTCTACCGTGCTGGAGGAGCTCAGCTGGGTAGAACCAGAGGTGCCTGGATTCTGGGCTTCGTTCCTGTACAGGAAAGAGAAGACAAAAGGCTCAGAGGAGGGGCAGCTGCCATTGCTGCCATCTCCGCTTTTGGAATCAAGGGAGCTGATGACGGCCTTGCGGCCAGCCAGCTGTTACCAGGTTCTGAGTCCCTACAGGTGGGACAAATGGCTTGACCCATGGTGGGGGGGTCCCATGAGGGCTGGTTTGGAAGACTTTTTCCTTGACCTGTAAGATAGTATCCAAGTTAAATGTCCCATCTCGTGGCCAGCCCACCTCAAAAGTGGGCCATTCTGAGGAACAGAACGCCTGCCAGCATTTCTTTCGGATTTCCACAGATTGATTATGAGCTTGATCTTTAACCTCCTTCCAATGATCTAAAGTCAGGGTCAAAGGTGTAGTTAATTGTTGTCCCATTTTATCAAAGACAAACTGATACACAAGAACAAAAATACAAAAAGACAGACACAAACTCAAAACCAGAAGCTGGTGCTCTCACCACCACTCTGGTGCAGACCTGAAAATACAGATGGAAACAACTCGCATTTCCCAGGGAGGGGCGACCTGGTCACCCCCTACTCAAACTGCCCGGAATGTCTTCCCAGGGCTAGGGACAAGGGTCTCAGGGCACGTCTGCCCCCACTCTGGTCCCGTTTCAATACAGACCCTGCGCAGGTACAATTTTCAAATTACTGATTCACAATTACACAGAAACAGAAACACAATACACAAACAGACAGACATAAAAGTGAGCTCATTCAAACCTCCAACTGCGTCTGAAGGGTGTCTGGGAGTGACTCAATTCCCGGTCAGGGAACCAAATGTTGGACCCTAGAGTCCAACCACCAAGAAGGAGACGCCCCCAGAGACCACTCTTCACACCACAGCTGATGTAAAAGCCTGAGGATTTTATTAATTCTGTCATGACAGGGTCTTCCAGCATTCAGGAGGCTAGGAAGACCCCGAATAGTTGGTTCAGGCTATTTTTAAAGGGAAAACCCACAGAAGGAAGGGGAGTGTCTGGGGGTTGTTCTTTAACTATTATGATTGGCTTATTCAAAAGGGCTATTACCAATAATTGGCTGGAGAGTGGTTGCCAGATCAGATGAGGTAAGGGGGAAACATCTGAGGGTCACTTTGCCCCTTTCCCAGGGCCTGAATCAAAACATCAGTAACTGAGTCAACACCTAAGGGTTATCTTGCCCCTATTCAGGGAGATGGAAAGTTCCCAACATCTCAGTACGTGCATGTGTAGCTGTTAGGTCCTTGGTTCCCAGGGGAGGAGGGGAAATACTGAGAGGGTTCAGAAATAGCTTCAGAATTGTCTTAAAGTTTTACAGTATCAAGGGCACTTTTCTGGGACAATGACTAAATGCTTCCTTGACCCCATTTACGACTTCTCACCCGGAAATCTGCTATTTATGTGTTTGCAATCTTTACGGGTGTTAGGATGCCTGCCCCAAATGGAGTCCACAATTTTAGGGATGTTTTCAGCCCCCCACCCTCTACAACTATCCTCCATCTCAGCTTTCTGGGGTCAATCCTTCCAAAACTTCCACAGGAGAATACCCCCATATTATCTGCAGGATCCCATGCCTGGTAATGGCTGGCCATCCTGATCAGTTTGGGGGCTTTCCATTCATTTGTGGCCCAGGGCCCTCTTTAGATCCCAGACCTTATTTTTGGCGGTGCAGGGAGCTAATTTTTATGCCTCTGCTTTTGAGGGAAATAACTCACAGCCTTTGGGGAGAAGCTTCCACTCCATCAATAGAACCTTTGGGGGCCTGCTGAAAAGGACATGCCTCTATCCAGACAGCCCTTCTTCTTCTTGTCTTGGTTCTCATACAATGGATCTACTCTTGTGAGGGCCCACAGTTTTGGATCCGTTCCATCTTGACTAAATGTCAGAGAATTCAAACCTATTTTTACTCCTCAAGGACAAGTAACAGGATGTTTGGCCAAAGGTATGGCTACTGGATGTTTTGCTCCTCAAAAGCCAGACTACAGGATGTTTGACTTAGGGCATGGTTTCCAGGTGTTTTTGAGATGAAAGGAGGTAATTGTGCTTGCTTGTTCTTTGTATCATGGAGGTCTTGTGCCCTCCCTTCTGATTGGGTATATAAGGACTGCGAGTAAAGAACTGGGGGCTTTTGTTATAGTATCCACTGGAAGCCCTTCCGACTCTATCTTGTCTATTTCTTTCCTCAATCCAAACTCCCCTTCTCAGGAATGGGTGGACAAGACCGGCTGGACCCAACACACTCTCAGCTGGTCTGTGGTGAATCATGCCCTCTCCCCATGCTAGGACCCTAATTATGGCAACACCTCCTTATTGCTATGCCACCCTCCACTCCTATGGCTTCCTGCTAATACCGCAGGCTATCAAGGGGACCTGACTTTTAATAACAACCTCTCTGATGTATTACAAAGACATAAGAGAGATTTTGGTATGCTATGGCCTTTGGTTTGACTGCTGCGACAGCACCAGCCTTAAACAATACATCAAGGTTAACAACCAAAGTGTTTGATACCCAGCTCCAAGTTAATAAACTCCTCCAAGTAGGCCTACTTAACTGCCATCACTAAGTAGGTATTATACAGCATGAAATAAAGGGCCCCTGGGATTTAGCTCAGCTTGGCAACCTGCGGCCCCCAATATACCTCTGTTTGTCTCTCCCAATACTAAACCCATCTTAACCCCTCCTCAGGCTAAAGATTCAAAGACAGTACCTTACTGGGATGTGGAATCATTCGTTATTTACCTTTTCCCAACAATTATATCAGGAAATCACCCAAATTACTGCCACCAGGGTGGACATCATAACTTTGTCTGATATGATGGACTCTTTTAAAAGGGTAGCTCAAAATCTAATCTCCATGTTCTCTCCAGAAAAGCTTGTCATATATGGATTGTTCCTACTGCTTCTGGAGGGAGACGCTGCAATCTCGAAGGTCATATCACATAAAAAATATCAATCAAGCCTGGAGGTGGTAGCACACGCCTTTAATCCCAGCACTTGGGAGGCAGAGGCAGGCCAATCTCTGTGAATTCAAGGCCAGCCTGATCTACAAGAGCTAGTTCCAGGATGCTAGGGCTGCTACACAGAGAAATTCTGTCTTGAAAAACCAAATATATATATGTAAAATACTCAAAAGTTGCTCCTCATGGAACTATTTAGCCTTGAAATAATAGAAAAGGGGGAGCCAGAGGGAGCAGTCTCTGTCCAGATGGCGCCACTAAAAGACAGGGCACGTGAGAAGCACAACATACGCCTGTGGCTACTTGAGCAAACCTAAGTCTCTAGCATACTACATAGTACATGATGGAGTCTCCGCGCACCAGAGACCCACAGAGTGATGCCAAACCCAGGTCATTGCCTGCTTCCTGCCTGTTATATGCAGGCACACTGCCAGGACATGCCGTCCCCCATGAACACCCTCACAAAACATGGGTGGGTTGCGTGCCACTTGGACTCATTGGATAACAGCATGCTTTGTCCTTAGCTGATTAGATAGCATATGCATATATGCCAGCGAACATCCGTGTTAAACTAGAACTGCACCCCAGTACTGCTTCCTGGGTAAATTGTGATGGCTGTGTCACCCTCACCCCCCTGAGCCGCCAGTGCAAACCCCTACACATATACTAGGCAGTCACCACTGAGATGCTCCTCCTCCCTGGAATTTCCCTCCTTCCCTCCTTCCCTCCCTCCCAAAGACTGGGTACTGCATACCCCATTGTATATGTGGATCATATTTTGTCTAACAAGCCTGCCATGGATGGGCATTCGTTGGTTGCCTGCCCTCAGCTATGGGAACAGTGTGACTACTCACCCCACAAGTTGACCTAGCTCTTCACGCTGCTATCCACCACACATGTGTTCACTAGCTCTCTGAGAGTCTGCTTCAGTGGCTCATGTACTTGGAAGTAGGATTTCTGACCCCTTTGGGACAGAACCATTTCATAGATAAACAGCTATAGCCTAATCCTCACATCTGCGAAGGGCAAAATGTCTCCAGGGAAAGCTAAAGCCAAGACTCCCATCTTTCTATCAGAAACATCTCCAAGCCTCTGGAAGATCTACACGAGCATAGGAAAACCCAGAGATCTTTATCTCAGCACAGCCCATATGTGGATGTAAAGCATGTTGGTGGGAGGGTGGCAAAAAGCAGCAGGTCCTCACAGGCATGCTGGGAGAGCAGTGACAGCAGCCACCTCAAAATAAGCAGAGAGTCTCCTGCCTACACATGGCACAGGCAACCCCTCTGACCATAGGTTCTTTGTCGGTTAAGGGGAATTCTGGGGCCAGAAAGCAAGAGTCTATTGTTTAGCCCCATCATTCAGTTTACAGGTACCATAGAGCAAAACATTACCTGATAGAGAGCAAAACCACCTGACACAGTCTAACAGACACCCTGGCCTCTCAGCCCTCCTTTCCCAAGTCTGAGTTTAGAGAGAGGGCTAGAGGTTTACTAATCTCAGAAGGGACCCCAAAGCTTTTATTGGATTTTTAAAGTGCCTCTGACTCACAAGAGCTTATATCCACTCTGATAATTAAATAAAATGAACAAAAGCCTGAAGTGCGGGTCTGGGGAGACAGCTCAGGGGGTAAAGCACACGCCGTGCAAGCACAAGGACCTGAGTTCGGATCTCCAGAACCACAAACAGTCGAGCGGAGTGGAGCATGTATGTAATCTGAGCCTTCGTGAGATAGGAGGTGGAGACAGGAGAATGCCATGACAGCTTTCGGGTCAGTGTGCCACCCATAGTGTAGACAGCAAAGACATCTTAAAGAAGATGAAAAGTGAGGGCCAACCCTTGATGTCCTCGAACCCCACATGCTGTCCTACTCACACAAATACATGTGCACACATGACACATATGTACACACACATGCACACACACACACGACAAAAATAAAAGCCTGAATAGTGAGGTATTGAAAGCACCCAAAGGTGAAACCGCTCCATAGATGAACACACAATGTTCCCCGCTTTTTCTCCAACAATTCATATGGTGTCCAGCACACAGTAAGTGCTTAGTATAAACACACCATTCAATAAGTAAAGAGTGATCTGCTAAAAACAAAGAGAGCACATGGCTAATGACATAATGTATGCCAATGAGAAAGCTGAAACAAAGTTATAGATGTTTCCCTTTTACTGAGCAAGCTTATTGCTGTTATACTCAAGGGTAAACACTGTCCCTGGCTCAGTCACTCATACATCTGCCCATGCATCTATTCATCCAGTTAACAGATATTGACTGGGATTATTTAACTCTGTCCCAGAGCCAACACCTCATCAGTCTCAGTCTCAGCCCCAGAGAAGCTTCCAGAACAACAGGTGACACCGACCCATGTATGAGTCACTGGCATGCTGGGGTTTTTTTTTTTTTTCTTTTTCCATGATATTTATTGAGCTCTACATTTTTCTCTGCTCCCCTCCCTGCCTCTTCCCTCCCTCCTTCAACCCTCCCTCAAGGTCCCTATGCTCCCAATTTACTCAGGATATCTTGTCTTTTTATACTTTCTACTTCCCATGTAGATTAGATCTATGTAAGTCTCTCTTAGTGTCCGTATTGTTGTCTAAGTTCTCTGGGATTGTGGTTGGTAGGCTGGCTTTCTTTGCTTGGCATGCTGGGTTTCAATGTCAATGTTGGGAACTGTGTTCAGGGCTGGTACCTGTGGGAAGCGACCTTCCAGTGGATCTGCCTTTTGGGGGGGGGGCAAAGAAGCATTCTGTAAAAAGGGACACTTGAAGCCAGTGTTGGAGAGACAGAAAGCTGATTATTGGATGTCTGGGAGAGCAGAGGTAAGGTCTGGTGCAAGGAGAAGGGTGACTGAAAGACCCTCGCGGCGGAGGTCTTCTATGGAGTGCCCCCAGACTCAATAACCAGACCATCAGATGCAACAAGCAAGAGGTTTTATTCCTCGATTGTACAACCGGGTGCTACAGCCCTCAGGAGACTGAGCACACTGAACATCATAGCAAGCAAGTTTTTATAGGCAAAATCCACAAGTTTAACATGAATTATCATATGGGGTACGAGTACATCCAGGATTGGTCTAGACTATCGAACCAAGGTTACAACAAGGGCAAAATTAACATAGTCCTGCCTATTCTAAGAAAAACACAAGTCTGTACGAAACATGTTTTTCTTAACTGAGTGCTCCAGCTGCAACCTGTTTTGGCAACTTGTTGGTTTCCTGGTGGGTGGGAGATAGGGAAATAACTAGGGTTCAAGTAACAGACAAAACTTGTTTATCACATTCTGTATTTTCCCAGTGCCTTCCTATATGGGTGACTTTAATTTTTAGTGTTGGGGTCTTTCAGTGACAACGAAACTCTACAGCTGTGCTGGTGCCCCGCTCACTCCTGTGCATCTTACAGGGCTAGTGAAGGGCATGGCTTCCGGACCTTCCCATAATGGAGGACCAGGTTTACATAGTGTACCCACGCTAGCATTGCAATTTCCTAGAGCCTTAAAATGTCTTCATCAACACTAAGCCAAGGATATCAGGCATCTCCAACCCCTTTTCAGGAGGCCATCTTTTAACAAATGCTTTGGCCAACCTTTCAAACAAAATTTTACACCCTTTTGAAACTCCAAAATTAACCCTAGAATCTCCACTCAGTGGGCCCGTATCAATAAACTCAGGCTGATCCCGTTTTAAGTTCCTTCCACCATTATCCTTCTTCCACGTCTTTTATATAGCTGCCAACAGATGGTATGACCCAGATTAAAGGTGGATCTACCCACCTCCAAAGATCTGGATTAAAAATAGGTCTTGTTAGCATTCAGGCATTATGCTGACCTGCCCTTGGGGTCCTGGCAAGAGACGTCATCAACCACAACCACTCCCTATGCACATGCGCTTGCCAGCATTTCAGGCATCACAGTAGCCTTCCTCCAGGGCCCTCGGGTGACTAAAAACACCCTCTGCATACATGCACTATCTCAGCATTCAGGCAGACACTTGGCCAGTCCAGGGTCCTATGACCACGTCCCTACATGTCTCTACACATGTGCTATGTCCCTTCTTGAAAGGCAGGCCCTGCCCACCTTCCCTGTCTTCTGCCACTCCCATCTCCAGAGGCCAATCTCTCTCCATCGCCACTTTTCCCATTCCCCTCTCCCAACAAACTCTCAACATGAGCTCTGTCACATGGTGCCTCTCTCCTGCCATTTTTAAAATTATAACTGGTCCTCACACCTCAAATTATTTAATAATAATAATAAAATTCCTCACAGATGTGTCCAGCTGCTTGGGTTTTAGCTAACCCCAGGTGTAGTGAAGTTGACAACAAAGAAGGACCATCATACACTGTATGAGAAAAGAATCTCAATAAAAGGGAAAATTGTTAAACATTATAAATGGAAAAAGAAAATACTTGCATCTATATTCTTCAGGAAGACTGGACAATAATATTTTTCTGACTTCCACATCCATGGGTATGCCTATATCCAACAATAAAAGTATTTTTTTTTATTTTCTGGGGAAGATAGCCACCCAGGGTCCCCCAGACCCTGGCCAGTGGCAAGACAGCCACTTGGGGTCCCATCAGGCCCCAGCCAGCAGGAAGACAGCTTGGGGACTGTTCCACACTGTCTTATTCCAATAAGAAATATGAGGTGGAGAAATGGAAGAGATAGAAAAGCGTAATGATTCCTGTGCTATGAAAAGATGCAGAAAGGAAGAAATGAATATGGTGAGGGGTGGGCGACATTGAAGGTCTGCTTGCCACCCGGATCCATGGTGAGCGTGGTGAGGAGTAGACTGAGAGGCGGGTCTGCTTGCCACCTGAAGCCAAGATGATGATGTCTGGCAGGGCTGCTGCTAAGGGCCATAACGGGGTCCCTGGTCCTACAGCAGCCAGGGTCTGTGTTGCTGTCCATGGCTCCTGTTGCCTTCAAGTGCTGATTCCGATGGCCTGAGCCATCTCCTTGGTCCATGTTTGGGTTCATGATCCTTTATGCCACTGGGGCCATACTGTTCAGGGTGTCCTTTGTTGCCACCTGGGACCATGATGACAACCAGGCCTAGGCTGCTACCAAGGACCATGTCTGGGTCCATGATCCTACCCATGTCTGGGTCCGTGGTTCTATCACAGCCCAGGTCTATGTTGACACCTATGTCCCATAGTGCCACAAAAGGTTACATGAAGCCTGGGGTCTGGGCCACAGCTTGTGGCCTTTTGGTGTTCAGGGGCCATACTGCTACCAGACCCATCCTGATCCAAGTAGCCGGGGCTAGCACTTGAAGTTAGAATGTCAACCAGGCTGAGCTGTTGCCTGAGGCCAAGTCTGGGTCCATGGCCCAGCTGCAGCCAGGGTCTGTGCTGAAGTCTGTGGCCCATGTTGCCACTAGGGCCAATACAGAGGCCTGGGACCTGGGCCAGCACCTGCGACTTGGTTGAAGTCTGAGGGTCACACCACGGCAGGGGCCATACAGATGTGGGTGGACTGCATTGCCACTCGAGGCCATGTTGTTATCTGGGCCCAGGTTGCTGCTGAAGGCCATGTCTGGGTCCATGGCCCTATAGCAACCAGGGTCCGGATTAACATATGGGGCTCCTGTTTCCACCGAGTGCCATGAGGATTCTCAGGATCAGATCAGACACCTGAGTCCAGGTTGGTGTCCGAGGGCCGGGATGCATCCAGATCTGCGCAACCTGCACTACTACTCAATGTCATGGTAACATCTGGGCCAGAGCTACAGCTAAAAACCATGTCAGGGGGTCTGTGGCCCTACTGTAGCCAGGGTCTGTGCCAATGGCCAATACACCTGTTACCATTCAAGGCCGGGCAGACACCTGAAATTGAGAGCCAGGTTGCTGTCTCAAGGCCATACTGCCGCTGGTACAGTGGTGACATCCCGACTCGGTCACTGTTTGAGGACCGTGGCAGAGTCCTTACTTCTACTATGGCTGGGGTCTCTGCTGAAGTCTGGGTCCTACATTACCACAGAAGGTCACATAGAAGCCCAAGGTTAAGACAGCAACCATTCCCACCTGAGTGGCCAGTCAGAGTCAAAATGTCAACCAGACCCAAGGTGTTGTCAAGAGTCATGTTTGGGTTCAAGGCCCAGCTACAGCTGGGGTCTGTGTGGATGGCTGTGGCCTGTGTCACCTCAGGAGGCCCTAAGAACCATGAAAGATGAAATCAGAGGGTCAAGCTGAGTCAGCCATGCCCTTCGCTGGCCCTGGGAAAGCTGGCCTTGCCTCTCGCTGGACACTACAGCAAGAGAGTGGGCCCCTGCACACCGGAGAGATGGCTCTCACCCCTCACCACAGGCCATGGTGAATGACCCAGAGAGCGTGCATATAGGGGATTTGACTCCACTCCCTTACCCGAGGCGAGTGGCCCCAGTGACCCGAATGACTAGCTTGATTGCTATCCAGGCCCACAACCAGACCTTGGGTTGACCCACCCTAGCATCTACCCCATCTAGGACCTAGAGAAGGGACTGGCCCTGTGGGATGACACCTGCAAGATCTCCAGGACTGGGGGCGGCCACAGGAGATCCCAGAGGAGTTCTGGTGAGGATCCAGTGATGGTGGGGTACCAGAAACCAGAAGCCTTGAACCAGACCAGTGACTCATTGCAATAAGCATTGGCCAGTAAAACTGATGGGACAAAGAGGTGCACTATATGGCATGCCTCAGCCTCCACTGCCACCAGGACGAATGAAGAGGTATTGGAGAAGTAGGAAAGAAGGAAAAGGAAAGAGAATTTTTTTTTATGTTCTGGTTTTTTATTTTGTTTGGTTTTGAGTTTTTTGTTTGGTTGGGTTTTTTTTGTTTTGTTTTGTTTTTGCTTTTGTTTGCTTGTGTGGGGGGAATGTAGCAGGGGTGAAGGAAGATATGGGGGTACCAGGAGGTGAACACAATTGGGACGCATGACGTGAAACTCCCAAAAAGTCGATAAAGAAGTTATTTTTTAAAATGTCCTTTGTTTTTGTGTCTTTATCTGGTAGGATACTAATGTTGGTTCTGTAGGAGAGTTTGGTAGTGCTCTTTTCTTTCTTACTTATGACTGCCTTCAGAAGGATTAGTGTTAGCACTGCATTGAGAATCTGGTAGAATTCATCAGTGAATCCATCAGGGCTGAAACAATGCTTCATTTGCAGATATAATTATTATTAGATATTATTATTTGGAGATACTATTATTATTTTTATAGTCATCATTATTGTTACATCAGTCTCATTGCTCCTAAATAGATCTGTTTAGATTATTTATCTCATCTGGGTTTGACACTGGTAAACTATATACTCCAATAAACTCATCCATTACTTTAAAATTACCAGTTTGGTGAAATATATTTTTTAAAGAATATAATAGTGAGTCTTTAGCTTTTGAATTGCTGCTTTTTTCATCTCTAATTTTATTAGCACGAGGCTTTGCTTTCTGTTGGTTAGTCTGCGTAAGGGTTTGTTGCTCAGATTTACAAAGGACAATTTCTTTGTTCCTTTGATTCTTTGAAATTTTTTTTTCATTTCCAATTTGATTGATCTTTGCCCCGATCTTAATTATTTCCAGCTACCAACTTGGGGTTTGACTTGATTTTGTTTTTCCAAGGCCCTAAAGTGTACCATTAAGTTATTTATGTTAAAGTTCCCTGATCTCATAATGTAGGTATTTAGAGCTGGAAATATTCCCCCTCAGACTATTTTCACTGTAAGTTTTAGCATACTGTGCTTTCATGATTAAGTATCTCACTTTAAAAAAGAATCCTAAAATTTGATATTTTAAATTTACAGTTTAAGTCTTCTTAGTGAACAGCAAGTCAAAAGGTTGAGCCCCCTTTTCCTTCTGTTGGTTTCTCTTCGATGTGCTAGTTTTTTTTAATACATTTCATATTGTTGTATTTCATTATTATCTCTAAGAAACCCATTCTTTTTCTAATGAGAAGTAGAATGGGAGTAGATTCAGACTGGATGGAGAGTAGAAAGGATCTTGAAGGATTAGAAGGAGGAAAACCATAATCAGTATATTATGTGATAAAAGAGTCTATTTTCAATAGAAGAGAAAAGGAGAGGGTGAGCCCCAAGTCAAGGGACCATCTACTTGTAGAGGACACTTAAAGACAAAGACAGAAGAAATGATTATGCAAAGATCTAGGTTGAACCATAAACTTAGTGTCTGTGGTGGTTTGAAAGAAAATAGTCCCCAAAGAGAGTGGCACTATTAGGAGGTGTGGCCTTGTTGAAGGAAGTGTGTCACTGTGGGGTCAGGCTTTGAGGTCTCTTTTGCTTCTTTCCCTCAGTATGACAGTCAGTCGACTTCCTGTTGTCTGCAAGAGGTAGCATTTTCAGCTCCAGCACCACATCTGCCTGCATGCTGCCATGCTCCCCTTCATGATCAAAATGTGTAATTCGTTTCTCAGCCACGGAGACTCAAATAATCACACAAAAACTATATTAATTACAACACTTTGGCCAACGGCTCAGGCATGTTTCTATCTAGCTCTTACATCTTAAATTAACCCATTTCTATTAATCTGTGTATTGCCATAGGCTTTAACTTACTGGTAAGGTTCTGGCATCTTTCTCCTTCAGCAGCTACATGGCATCTCCCTGACTCCACCTATTCTTTCTCTGTATCTCCGTTCGGATTTCCTGCCTGGCTTTACTCTGCTAAGCCATTGACCAAAGCAGCTTCTTTATTAACCAATGGTAATAAAATACAGACACAGCACACAGAGGGGAATCTCTCATCAATAATGGACTGAACCTCTGAAACTACAAGTGAGCCATCCTCAATTAAATCTTTTCAAGATGGCTGTGGTCTTGGTCATGGTATCTCTTCACAGCAGTAAAAGCCTAAGACAGCACCTTCTTCAGTTAAGTATTCCTGCAAAATTATGATGAGTACCTGGACCAGAGTCAGAGAAAGAAAAGATAAAACAACAATTATCAGTATCACAAGAAACATTTGTACACAGCTTTATGCACAGGTCTCCCATTGACTCAGCAACACCAGGAAAATAAGCCCAAGAAAAGAGTTATGTTACATTAGCAGCCTTTCTTTTCTTCTTTTTTAAAAACAAACTTACTTCTGTATTGTATGTCTGTGTGTATGTTTATGTGAGTGCTGTGTGCATCTGCATGAGATTATGTGCACCATGTGTTTGCATGAGCCTGTGAAAGTCAGAATATAGTTTTAAGAGGTCATGAGCCACCATGTGGGTGCTGGGAAGTAAAACCCCAGGACGTCTACAAGAGCATCAAGGGCTCTTAATCGCTGAGCCATCCCTGAAGCCCCCATAGTCCTTATTTTCTTTACTGACTATCTCAGTTCTCCTAATGCAAAGCAGTGAGAAGTATTAACCTTGCAAAGATTTTGCCTTAAGAGACTTGGCTCTAGAGGGGTTCCCAGGTGTCCACAGGAATGTCCCCAGCTAAGACCCTGGACAGTGGAGGAGAGGGTGCCTGAACTAGCCTTGTCCCATAGTCAGACTGATGACTATCTTGAATATCACCATAGAACCTTCACCCGGCAATGGATGGAGATAGAGACAGAGACCCACATCAGAGCACTGGACTGAGATCCCAAGGTCCAGTTGAAGAGCGGAAGGAGGGAAAATATGTACAAGGAAGTCAGGACCACGAGGGGTTGGTCCACCCACTGAGACAGTGTGCCTGAACTGGATCTGAACGAGCATGGGAACAAACTGGACCATCTGAATGTGGCTGACAATTGGGACAGACTGAGAAGCCAATGATAATAGCACTGGGATTTGTCTCTACTGCATGTACTGGCTTTTTGGGATCCTAGTCTGTTTGGATGCACACCTTCCTAGGCCTGGATGAAGGGGGGAGGACCTCGGACTTCCCATAGGGCAAGGTACCCTGCCCTCTCTTAGGACTGGAGGGGGAGGGAGGAGGTGAGTGGGGGAGTGGGAGGAAAATGGGAGGAGGGGAAGAAGTGGAAATTTTGAATGGTATTATTTATAAAGCAATTAAAAAAAAGATTTTGCCTTGGTGGGTCCATAAATAACTAAGAACCATTTAACTATTAGAACATTCTAACCAATACATTTACACTGCTGTCCTGAGTTTCTAAAGCAGTTGTACTGATTCCTTTGTTTGGGTAATAGTCTGAGATTTAATTTAGAAACATCTAGCAAGGAGTTAGAAATTCTTGGTCAATCTACTGAAAACTTATGGTCAGTTAGCCCACTGAGGTGTTAACAAAACATGAACAATGAGGGGAGTGACTCGCTCCACTAAGAATTTTATGTGTAGAAGAACACTTCAGTCTACATGTAGTTCAAAGCCCTGGCCTCAACTAATAAGCTGAGGTGCAATTCACAGTGGAAATGAATTCGTGAAAGTGGGATCCTGTGGACAGACAGAGGGAGGCTCCACAATCCTCTTCCCCAGAGTCACAAACAAGAGACCAGATGAGAAAACTCTTCCCTAAAACAGCCTCAGAAAACAACACAGAACACCCCAGACTCATCCCCAGACTCCCTGATACTTTCTGGTGACTCTAATCAAGTTCAAGACACAGGTCTTGAAGTTTCTTACCATCTCCAAAGAGTGTAAGCTGCAGGCAACAGTAGAACCAACAAGGCAAAAAAGGCAAAGTACGCATCCTTGGCTCCTGGAGAAAGAGGTAGATAAAGATGTTATGATGTAATACTGTCAACTTGACACAGTCCTCTGTGCACATCTGTAAAGGATTCTCTAGATTAGGTTAACTGAGGTAGGAAGATCCACTTTAACTGTGGATGGCACTGTTCTAAGGTTCTTGGCTGAGCAAGAGAGAGCAAGCTGAGCACTCAGTGCCCCCGTCTCCTGACCACACATGCACTGATGACCACCTGCCTCAAGAACCTGCTGCCATCACTAAAAAAATTCCTAACACAAAATATCCAGGAAATCTGGGACACCATGAAAAGACCCAATCTAAGAATAATAGGAATAGAAGAAGGAGGATAATACCAGATCGAAAACTCAGAGAACACATTCAACAAAATCATAAAAGAAAACTTTCCCAACTTAAAGAAGGCCATGCCTATAAAGGTATAAGAAGCTTATAGAACACCAAATAGACTGGACCAGAAAAAAATGAGTCCCCATGCCACATTATAATCAAAACACTGAACACACAAAACAAAGAAATAATATTAAAAGCTGCAAAGGAAAAAGGCCAACTAATATAAAAAGGCAGACATATCAGAATTACACCCGACTTCTGAATGGAGACTCTAAAACAAGAAGGGCCTGGACAGATATGTCTTGTAGACTCCAAGAGACCACAGGTGCCAGCCCAGACTACTATACCCAGCAAAACTTTCATTCACCATAGATGGAGAAAACAAGATATTTCATTGTAGTAATGAGGGGCTCGGGCTGCATTCCCGGCGCCGGGCCCCTTGTGCCATCCGGCTCCCGGTGTGTACCCGAAATAATTACACGGAAACTGTATTCATTTAAATACTGCCTGGCCCATTAGCTCTAGCCCCTTATTGGCTAACTCTCACATATTATTTTAGCCCATCTCCATTAATGTGTATCGCCACTTGAGTTGTGGCTTACCGACATGAGTCTAACCAGTGTCCATCTTGTGCTGGAGAAGCATGGCGTCTGCTCCACTGCCTTCTCTCTCACAGCATTCCGTTCTATCTACTCCGCCTACCTAAGAGCTGTCCTACCAAAAGGCCAAGGCAGTTTTCTTTATTTAACCAATGAGGGCAATACACAAACAGAAGACCCTCCTACACCATTTCATGACAGTCAAATTTAATCAATATCTATCCACAAATCCAGTCCTACAGAAGGTATTAAAAGGAAAATTCCAGCCCAAGGAGGTTAACTATACCCATGAAAATACAGGCAATAAATAATCTTGCACCAGCACATCCCAAAGAAGGGAAACACACACACACACATTCTATTACCACCACCAACAACAACAAAATAACAGGAATTAACAATTATTGCTCATTTATATCCCTCAATATCAGTGAACTCTATTCCCCAATTAAAAAGACACAAGCTAACAGAATAATTACAAAAACATGATGGATCCTTCTGATGTATACAAGAAACACACTTCAACACCTAAGATAGACATTTCCTCATAGTAACAGGCTGGGAAAAGATTTTCAAAGCAAATGGACCTAAGAAGCAAGTTGGTGGAGCTATTCTAATATCTAACAAAATAGACTTCCAACCAAACTTAATCAAAAGACATTGAGAAGGACTTTTCATATTCGTCAAAGGAAAAATCCACCAAGCGGGTATCTTAATTCTTAACATCTATGCCCCAAGCACAGAGCTCCCATATTTGTTTTTAAAAATTTGCTAAATCTTAAATCACACATCGAGCCTCACTCACTAATTGTGGAAGACTTTAATACTCCACTCTCACCAATGGACAGGTCATCTAAACAAATACTAAACAGAAAACTCCTGAAACTAACAGACATTATGACTTGAATGTATCTACAGAACATTTCACCCAAACACAAAAGAATATACTTTCTTCTTAGCAACTCATGGAACATTCTCCAAAACTGACCGGTCACAAAACAAGTCTCAACGGATTCAATAAAATTGATAAAAAAAAAAAAACCCTTTGTACCTCATCAGACCACGATGAATTAAAGCTAGATTTCAACAACAACAGAACCAACAGGAAGCCTACAATCTCATGGAAACTGAGCAACTCTCTATTGAGTCACCATTGGGTCAAGGAAAAAAATAAGAAATTAAAGACCTCCTAGAATTCAATGAAAATGAATGCACTACATATCCAAATTTATGGATCACAATGAAAGTGGTCCAAAGAGGAAAGTTCATAGCATTAAGCGCCTTCCTGAAGAATTTGGAAAGATCTCATACTAACGACTTAACAGAACACCTGAAAGCTCTATAACAAAAAGAAGCAAAAATACCCAAGAAGAGTAGAAGGCAGGAAATAATCAAACTGGGGGCCAAAATCAATAAAATAAAAACAAAGATAACAATACAAAGAATCAATGAAACGAAGAGTTGGTTCTTTGAGAAAATCAACAAAATAGATAAACCCTTATTGAAACTAATTAAAAGACAGAGATAGAATATTAAGATTAACAAAATCAGAAACAAAAAGAAGGCATAAGAACAAAAACTGGGAAAATCCAAAGAATCATTAGTTCTTCGAAAACTTATACTTCACAAATTGGAAAATCTAAAAGAAATGGACAGTTTTCTCAATAGATATCACCTACCAAAGTCAAACCTAGATCAGATAAACAATTTAAATATCCAGACCAGCCTGGTCTACAAAGTAAGTTCCAGGAAAGCCAGGGCTATTAGACAGAGAAATCCTGTCTCAAAAAAAATTAAATAGACCTATAACACCCAAGGAAATAGAAGCAGTAATTAAAAATCTTCCAATAAAGGAAAGCCCAGGGCCAGATGGTTTTAGCACAGAATTCTATCAGACTTTCAGAGAAGAGCTAATGCCAATACTTCTCAAACTGTTCCATAAAAGAGAAACAGAAGGAACATTGTCAAATTCATTTTATGAGGCCAAATTTACCCTGATGCCCGAACCATACAAAGATTCAACAAAGAAAGAGAATTACAGACCAATTTCCCTCATGAACATTGATGCAAAAATACTCAATAAAATACTTGAAAACTGAATCCAAGAACACATAAAAAAGATCATCCACCATGATCAAGTAGGTTTCATCCCAGATATGTAGGGATGGTTTAACATGTGAAAATCTGTTAATGTAATCTACCATATAAACAAACTGAAAGAAAAAAAACACATGATCATCTTAATAGATGCTGAAAAGCCTTTGAGAAAATCCAACACCCCTTCATGATGAAAAGCCTTGGAGAGATCAGGGATACAAAGAACATACTTAAATATAATAAAGGCAATATGCAGCAAGCCCATAGACAACATCAAATTAAATGGAGAGAAACTTAAAGCAATTCCACTAAAATCAAGGACGAGACAAGGCTGTCCAATCTCTTTATATTTATTCTATATAGTAATAAAGTTTTAGTTAGAGCAACAAGATAACTAAAGGAGATCAAGGGGATACAAAACTGAAAGGAAGAAGTCAAAGAATCACTATCTGTAGATGATATGATAGTATACATAAGCAACCCCAAAAGTTCTACCAGGGAACTCCTATGGTTGATAAACACCTTCAGTGAAGTAACTGGATATAAAATAAACTAAAAAAAAAAAAAAGATCAGTATCCCTCCTATATATAACTGATAAATGAGCTGAGGAAGAAATTGGGAAACAACACCCCTCACAATAACCATATATATATCGATATAGATATAGATATTGGGGTCACTCTAACCAAGCAAATGAAAGACCTGAATGGCAAGAACTTCAAGTCTCTGAAGAAACATCAAAAAATGAAAAGATCTCCCATCCTCATGGATTGGTAGGATTGACATAGTAAAAAAAATGACCATCTTACCCAAAGCAATCTACAAATTGAACACAATCCCCATCAAAAGTCCAACACAATTCTTTACAAAACTTGGAAGAACAATACTCAACTTCATATGGAAAAACAAAAAACCCAGGATAGCTAAAAAAAAAAAAAAAAATTCTGGAGGTATTATCATCCCTGATTTCAAACTATACTACAAAACAATAGTAATAAAAACATTGGTATTGGCATAAATACAGGCAAGTTGAGGAATAGAACTGAATCAAGGACCTAGACATTAATCTACATACCTATGGACACATGATCTTGTTAAGAAAGCCATGAACATACAATGGAAAAAGGAAAGCATCTTCAAGGAATGGGGGTCTAACTGGCTTTCAGCATGTAGAACACAAAAAGATTCATTTATATCACTATGCACAAAACTCAAGTCCAAGTGGATCAAAGACCTCAACATGAAACCAGATACACTGAACCTGACAGAAGAATAAGTGGAGAATAGTTTTGAACACATTGGTGTGATGATATTTTGTTTGTGATCTAACAAATAAAGCTTGCCTGAGGATCAGAGTGTGGAGCTAAGCCATAGAGGCCAGACAAAGGTGTCACCTTTAATCCCAGCACTCAGGAAGCAATTGCAGACAGATCTCTGTGAGTTCAAGGCCACCCTCAGCCATTCAAGATTGGTCCAGTCTAAAAGAGAAACAAAGACAGGTGGTGATGGTTCACACATTTAATCCCAGTACTTAGAAGTCGCATGCCTTTAATTCCAGCACTAGGAAGGTGGAGACAGGAAGGGATATGGCTAGGTGGAGAGAGAAATATAAGGCAGGAGGAGACAAGAGCATATTGCATTTAGTCTGAGGACTTGCAAAGACAGGATACCCCATTCACTCTATGAGAATTTCATAGAGTAGTTGGCTGCCCTACAAGTCTGATCTTTCAGCTTTCACCCTGTAATATCGAACTCTAGATTTTTATTATTAAGACCAATTAGAGTTTGTGCTACACATCAACACAGAAGACAACTTCCTGGACAGAACACAAATTATGAAGGCACTAAGAGCAACAATTAATAAAAGGGTCCTCACGCAACTGAAAAGCTTCTGTAAGGCAAAGAGACGATCGAAAGAACAAAACGACAGCCTATGTAATGGGAAAAGATCCTCACCAATCTCACATCTGATAGAGGGCTAATTTCCAAAATATATAAAGAAGTCAAGAAACTGGACATCAACAAACCAAATAATCCAATTTTAAAAATGAGGTACAGATATAAACAGAGAATTCTCAACAGAGGACTCTCAAATGGCCAGGAAGCACTTAAATAAATGTTCAACATCCTTAGCCAACCAGGAAATGCAAATCAAAATTACTCTGAGATTCCATCATACACCTGTCATAATGGCTAAGATCAAAAACACAAGTGACAGCTCATTCTGGTGAGAATGTGGAGAAGAGGAACATTGCTGGTGGGAGTGCAAACTTGTATAGCTTCTTTGGAAATCAGAAAATTGGAAATCGACCTACCTTAAGGCCCAGCTATACCAAAAAGATGCTCTACCATATCACAAAGACAGTTACTCAACCATGTTCATAGCAACTTTATTTGCAATAACCATAAACTGGAAACAACCTAAATATCCATCAGCAGAAGAACAAATAAAAAAAGTGGTACATTTATACAATGAAGTATTACACTGCTGTTAAAAAGAATGACATCATGAAATTTTCAGGTAAAGGAATTAAACTAGAAAGGATCATCATGAATGAGGTAACCCAGACTCAGAAAGACAAACATAGTAAATACTCACATATAGGTGGATATTAGCCATAAACTAAAGGTTAACCATGCTACAATCCACAGACCCCCAAAAAGCTATGTAACAAGAGCTCAAGGGGAAACACACAACTCTTACTTGAAGGGGAAATAGAATAGACATCGCAGGTGTTCAGAAGAGAGGGGTCTAGATAGGAGTGGTCATGGAAACAGTAGGAATCAGATGGGGAAGAATGGAAGGAGAGAATACTGGGAAAGACAACTAGAATCATGAGCATCCCTGGGATGAGCTAGAAAGCTAGTTAATGAGAGCCTTTGAGGTCCAGCCCCGAGACTCTCTCAGGATTCAGAATGGATGTAACAACAAGTGAAGGAACTTAGGATATCTGAAGGCAAATGAGCTCTTAATACATGCTGTTCCAAATCAGTGTCTTTATTGTTCCGCCATTCCGCAAAGTTTCCAGTTTACACACACACACATACACACGCACACACACTCAACAATTCTCTGGAAATAGCAAGGTTACAAGGCTTGAATTTCTAAGGCTCATAAAACAGAAAAGGGCTGCATGAAGCAGTTACTGTCAGTTTACTTTTGTGGCTCAAGGGAGGCATGGCTGACCTGTAAAATGCCCCAGCAACTCTAAAAGATCAATTAAGGAACTTTAAATTCCAAGAAAGGGAAAGGGGACTTTGTGTAGTATACTACATTCCTAAGTGTGGCTAATTAAGCTATAAGTTTATAATTGATAAATGTGAAAGGGGGGGAAATGCAGCAACACTGTCTCTCTCCAGGCACTCTCTCAGCCGTCCTTGCTATTCTCTGAGAACAGCTTCAGGGTAGCCGTGGCAACCTGCGTAAATTGCAGAAGAAAAACGTACAACATTTGTCTCACAATAGCATTTTCACCAAATGTTAGCTGGCTAAAGGGGACCTCTCAGCTTTAAGAACTACATCTTTTACCCTAAGTGGTTAGAACAAAAGGTAATCTATAGTTATGTAGAAAAAAAAAAAAAACCACAGGACCTGACATCTTCAAGCCACCCAGGGCAAAGGGTGGTGTTTGCTTCCATGGCACTTGTGTGAAAAGGATTACCTTTCTCTGGAGCTGGTCAAGTGATCAATAACCTTGTCTTGATATGTCTCAAGGTTAAGACACAAACAGTTAATTTCGTACACTAAGATCTTGTATCAATAAACCGAGGTGAAAGTAATTATGGAGTATTAATAGCCTTAGGGTTAATAACCTAGGACTTAGGTTATTAAGGTTAGAGTGGGGTTAACTGGAGTTGCACATTTCCCATATGCCATATCCCATACTACCCTGGATAAATCCAGGACACAGATAAATCTTATCTGGGAGGGCTATGGCTCAACAAACTGAAACATAACATAGTTTTCGTCCTTGGGCATATCTGTGCAGGTTCCAAACAAGCTATATTTGAAGGCCTCTTCTTCTAACCAAATGTCCTACCATAAAAGATCATTGTGGGGAGCTGACTTATAAGTTTGTATCAGGGAATGACTATGGGAACAAAGGTTTTTGACTGTGTGACTTATTTTCTCACCAGGGTCCCAGAGTGTGGGAAAAAGATACCATATATCCCAGTACACAGGAGAAATTGTGCCCAATAATTGATTAATACACTGCTGAAGGTTTTAGGATGAACCCCACTATAGAAGGAGAGCACTGTGGCTTCACAAGGGATTTACAGCAAGGAAAGCCACCATTCAAACGGCAGTACTCCCAACACCTTGCATCTGAGCTTGTCTCCACCAGAATGTGTATTTCCGGTGTGTCGCCTTCTAAATTGTCAGCTGAAATCTCACTGTATAATCCTGCAGACTGCAGCCCTTAGTGCCTTGGAAACTTCCAGGAATCTATGAGGGTGACCCTAGCTAGCTAAGACTCCAAGCAATGGGGAATACAAAGCCTGAACTGGCCATCTCCTGTAACCAAGACTCTCAGTGGAGTGATTGGGACCCCAACCCAGCCACACAACGTTTGACCTACAATTTGCCCTGCCTATAAGATATACTGGGGTAAAAGTGGTGCAGAAATTAAGGGAATAGCCAACCACACCACAAAAATGGTCCAGTTTGAGACCCACACCACAAGAGCGCTTGCCCTGACCCTGCCTGGGGAGGGTCAGGACCCAGAGGCTGGACAGCCCAGAGACCTAGGATAGAACCAAAAATGACTGGAAAAACTGTCAATGAAATGATTCCTAATGATATTCTGTTATCTTATAGATTGTTGCCTTGCTCAACTGTCATCAGAGAGACTTCACCCGGCAACAGACCAAAACAGATGCAGAGACCCACAGCCAAACCTTAGGCAGACCTTGGGAAGAAGGGGAGGAAGGATTGTGAAAGGCAGAGGGGTCAAGGACACCACAAGAAAAACCACAGAATCAATTAACCTGGGTTCATGGGGGCTCACAAAGACTGACCTGTCAACCAGGTCATGGGATTGACCTAGGCCTAATGCATATATGTGACAGTTGTATAGTTTGGTCTTCTTATGGATCTCCTAACAGTAGGAGCAGGAGCTGGCTCCGATTGTTACCTGCTTTTGAGATCCTTTTCTCCTGATGAGTTGCCTGGTACAGCCTTAGTAAAAGAGGAGGTGCCTAGTCTTGCTCAAACTTGACATACTATGGCCTGCTGATATACACGGGAGGCCTGCCCTTTTCTGAAGAGAAAGGAAGAATAAATGAAGGAGGTTGTGGGAGGAACTTGGAGGAGAATAGGGAGGGAGGGAAAACTGCGATCAAGCTGGAAAAGTTAATTAATTAATAAAAATACATTTTATAAAATATGGAGGATGGATATGTAGCTCCATTGGTAGAGTGTTTGCCTGACATGCACAAAACCTTGGGTTTAAGCCTCAGCGCTGCATAAAGCCAGGTATGGTGACACATGCCTATGATTCCAGCCTTCTGGAAGTGGAAGTTGGAGGATCAGCAGTTCAAGATCATCCTAGACAACATAGCAAATTCAAGGCCTATGAGATGGCTCAGTAGGATAAGGTGATTGAATTGGGTCCCTCCTATCCACAAAAGGAGAGAGGTGACTCCACAAAGTTGTCCTCTGACATCCACACATGCACCATGATGCATGTCCCCACACATATACATATACAAACATAACATAAATAAATGCAAGAGAAAAAAGAAGTGGAGAAAGGTAGAAAAGAGAGGAAGAGATATATGATAAAACATGGTCTAAGTAATATCAAAGACAATATGTCACACACAGCTTCATGAGTTTAGACTACATCATATAATATCATGTACACCCAGACAAAAATTGAACACATAGAACCTATTTGATTTATACCCACTCATGTTTATAGTCCTTACTCTAAGAACAATCCATCTCCTTGAAGAAACATCCACAGCTCGCCTGGCACAGACACATCCATCACATCCTCCTGGGACCCTATTCATCCCTTACCTTCTTTATTCCTCTCAGTTCATGGAGATGTGTTTAATTAACAGGGTCAACCCCACCAAAGACCAGAGCCACAATCAGGGAAGCCTAGGATATGAGCTCAAAACCTCCCCTTCCAGGAAAATCATTATCTGCAGTAGTGTTAGCCTAAGAGTTTGGTGTATCTGTAGGAAACCTTAGCCATCATCCAAGCCAGCTTCTGTCACTCCCTCATCTTGACACTCAACCCACAGGAAAGAACTACTGATTGAATTTAAACATCCAACAGTCTCTGATGGGAACCCATACCCTGACTAGAAAGGGTGATGGCAGGGCTGGTACCTGGGCTGTTATCCTCAGAAGATGATGCTGGCCCTGGTCTCCAAAGATCTGGCAAGCTTTCCACCCACTGCCGTGGGAACAATCCAGACTCTAATGCAGTCCTGAGCCCTGATGATACTATCTCCTCCTCTATTTCTGGACAGGATATAAATCTGGACTGCTGACTCCAAGGTCTGGGTTGAGCTAGATCCCAACTCCCTCTCCTTCCCTAGCAAAGATCCTAGATTTCTCAGAATCCCAAGTTTCTAGTCTCATGTCCTTGGTGGAAGAACATTGGAGGAAACTTACCTTCCTCAGACAGTGTGACATTGAGCCTCGTGGGGACAAGCAAGGATCTGTGCAACACCACACACTGGTAGGTAGTCCCATGGTCTTCCAGAGATGGCTTCAGAGTCAAGTAGCTGGAAACACTGAATGTGCCATCATCATTCTTCAACATGGGACCAGTGACATGGCCTTCAGTAATTTCTTGGAACTGGGAATCATTCAGGGTACACTTCCCCCACTTTATGCTAAAGGCTTCTGGGTAGAATCCATCTAGCTCACATACAATATGTTCCTCTTCATCATTTCTCACTATAGCCGGCTTTACAAATAATCTAACGGTTGGGTAAGCTGCCAGAGAAGAGAATCACACAGTTTGGCCCACGTCAACCATCTCTTTCTCTCCTCACACCACACTTGACTGGCTCCTACCTCAGCTACACAGGCTGGCAAGAGAAAATATATCATGTTTACTTACCCACGATGAACACCCAGCTTGGCCAGGTACAGGCCTTGCAGCTACTAAGGAGGTCACAAGAAGGGATACAAGTAAAAAGACAGCAGTGTTATGCCACCAGTTAAAGGTCAGACTGTGCCCATCTCCAAGTTAAAAAACAGAAAGAAAGTAAAAAGAGGGCTGGAGATGTAGCTGAGAGACAGAGAGCTTGCCTTAGCATGTTCAAAGCTCCCACTTGATCCTCACACCAAAGAAAAGAGACAAATAGGGCTGTAGTCATTCCTAGTCATGGGCTGGAGACCTGCCAATTTACCATACCAGACAGGGAGCTCTTTCCAGCATGGTGGACCACTGGCAAGCCTTCAGGGTAGGTGAATGAACATGCTGGAAATCTGCTTAGTTAACTATTCTGGGTATGTCGGTAGCAGTGCCAGCAGGGTAACACAGTAACTTTGTCAAGCAGAGATTATGAAGCTATGGTCAGACACTTTTCAGATTTTGCAAAGGCTTGAGGCATAGCTATAGTGGATACCACTGACTCTAAGCATTTGCCTGAAAATTATATTATAGGCAGATTCAGTCATTCTGGATCTGTTCAAAAGCAGCAGGAGCACATTCCAGGAAGTATCCTTAAGAAAAGGAAAGTGTCCTTGATACTGATAACAAAACAGACAAATAAAGCCTGGTGTGGAGGCACAAGCTTATAATACTAGCATGTAGGAGACGGAGGCAGGAAGATCAGAAACCAAGGACATCTGTAGCTACATAACAAGTCTTGGGCAGTCTAGGCAACCTGAGACCACTTTCCAAAAGGCCAGAAAAATAAATAATATAATGCCTAGTCATGAACTATGAAGAAAAAACTAGTAGGTTGGGGTTCTTAAAATGTCAACACTTCTATATAGAACTTGATAAAATACAGTGATAAGACACAGGCTTTAAGAATATATTTGTGAAACACTCATGCCACAAAAGACTTTCATCTAAAACTATATAGAGAACTCCACTACACAGTTGAGTGAAGAGACACCATGACCAAGGCAACACTTATAAGAGAAAAGCATTTAATTGTAGACTTGCTTACAGTTTCAGACACTTAGTCCATTATCATCATGGTAAGGAGCATGGTGGTCCTGGAGCAGTAACTGAGAGCTACATCCTGATCCACAGGCAGAGAGAGAAAGAGACTGACTGGGCCTGGCATGGGCTTTTGAAGCCTCAAAGCCCACTCGCACTGGCTTCTAGTCATATCATAGAGCAAAAGTGCATTTAGTTGTTGTGAATGCAAATGCAAAGATGTGTTGCATTTATTTACATTGCAGAATATTGTTTAAGTATGTAAATATGTGTTGCATTTATTTATATTGTAGAATATTGTTTAACTATGTAAAGATGTGTTGTATTTGTTTAATTATGTAAAGATGCATTGCTGTTTTACCTTGGCTGCCTAAGGTACCTGATTGGTCTAATAAAAAGTTGAATGGCCAATAGCAAGGGAGGAGGTATGGGGGAACTTCCAGGCTGAGAGAGTAAGTAGAAGGAAGAATTTATGTTTAAGTAAAGAAGAAAGAAAAGGAAATACCAGGGAGATGTCAGGAGCCAGACAGACAGACACCAAGAAAGCAGGAAAATAGGACATACAGAATGAAAAACAAGGTGCCGGGCGGTGATGGTGCACACCTTTAATCCCAGCACTCGGGAGGCAGAGGCAGGCGGATCTTTGTGCATTCGAGGCCAGCCTGATCTACAAGAGCTAGTTCCAGGACAGACTCCAAACTACAGAGAAACCCTGTCTCGAAAACCAAAAAGAAAGAAAGAAAGAAAGAAAGAAAGAAAGAAAGAAAGAAAGAAAGAAAGAAAGAAAGAAAGAAAGAAAGAGGAAAAAATGTAGCAAAATGTAGATAAATAGAAACAGGTCACATTAACTTAAAAGAGCTGGTGGGACAAGCATAAACTAAGGCTTATTAATAATTAATAGTAAGTCTCCATGTAATTATTTGGGAGCTGGTTGATGGCCCAAAGAAAATAACAAATATATTTAGTCTGGCTTCAAAAGTCCCCATAGTCTATCACCATCTCAACACTTTAAAAATCCAAAGTCTCTTTTGAGACTCAGGGCAATCTCTTAGCTATGACCTCCTGAAAAATCAAAATAAAAAGGCAGATCATATATTTCAATATAGGGTGGCACAGAATATACATTACCATTCCAAAAGGAAGGAAAGGAGCATAGTGAGGAAATACTGGGCCAAAACAAAACTAAAAACTAGCAAGGCAAACTGTAGCATAAGAGTCAACAGAACCATTGTATCTGGTGTGAATTCCAGAGTGATGGCAGCTGGGCTTTGATGTAACCTGTTGTAAAGAGTCAGTGACTGCTATCTGAGGTTTATGTAGTTGCTTTTCCTGAAGGATTCACAGACTTTGCATAACTTAGTCTCTAGATAGACCTGGCAAGAATGCTCAGGTAATGGTTCCTTCAGACAGCTCCAGATAAGAGGTTGGGAATGCAGAAACTGATTTCCTCCTAGGCAGGTTCTGTTTCTGTTTATTTATTTATTTATTTTTATTTCACGTACATTGATGTTTTGCCATGGATATTGAGTCCCCTGGCTTGGAACTGGAATAACAGACAATTGTGAGCTTTAAAAGCTCCCTGTAAAATGCAGTTGAGGCTACTGTGTGAGAATCGTTTCTTTCCAGGCAGTTTCTGTTCAGCTTAATACAGACTCTCAATTTGGACTTTGGTCATGCTGAGTCTCTCCCCCACAACAGTTGTCAAACTGTTTTAGTTTTCTTTAGTTTGGGCAATAGTCAGGGTTTGAGCCATAGCCTAGCAAACACTTTACAACCAAGCTATGTACAGCCCCACATAAAAAGTGTAGCCACAGGTAACCTCAAATTCAAGATCCTCCTGACTCATCCTCTTCAACATTTGCTTGTTGACATAAGTTGCCATGGACAGAAATTAAAACCACGACCCCTTGACTCTTTCACCCATGCTCTAACCCTCCTCTGCTTGGCCATCCAAATGTCTACCACTAACCCCAGCACCATCAGAGACACAGGGCACTTCCATTGAGTACTCACCCACAACTTCTAGCATGGTCTTTCCCTCTGCTTTTTCAGGAGTGACTACCAGCATGCATCGGTATTCTCCTGCGTCCCACAGCTGGACCTCAGGCAGATGGAGTGAGGCATCTCCTGACTCCAACCCCAACAGTGACACTGTGGCTCCTGGTCGGAACGACTCTAGGTGATTTCCATAAAACTCAAATACCTTGACCTCAGATTTATTCAGCTCATTCTTCCCAAACCAGATGATTCCTACAGTGCCGATGTCAAGTCGTGGGGAACCAGGGATTTTGCAGGTTATGGTGACATTGTCATGGAGGAATACCATCTGTGTCATTCCTGCCATATCCACTTCCAGCCCACCTGTGGCAAAAAGAGAATTAAGTTACAGGAGGCTCTTAGTATCCAGTCACTGGGATAGAATGAATAACCCTTGGGGATTTGGAGGGGGTGTGTTCAGAATAGTTCTTACCTTCAGCTTCTTCTTAACTCAAATAGATCCCTCAGCCTTATCCTTTCTTTTTGAACCATTTTGACTATTAAGGGTCCATGTACATTTTAGAATCAACTTAGTTTTTAATTGAAAAAAATTACATTTATTGGGTGTGTGCGCATGTGTACCACAGCACCTATGTAGAAGTCAGAGGACATTTGTGGAAGTAAGTTCTCTCCTTAAATCATGTGGGTTCCAGGGAGCAAAGATAGCTCATCAGGTTTGGTGGCAAGCACCTTAAACTGAAAAAACATCTGACCAGTCCCAACTTATCAATTTCTACGAAGAAGGTCTGCTAGGGTTCTGATAGGAATCATACCAAACCCACAGATCAATTTGGGTGTATTGTCATGTTAAGGATGTTGTATTTTTCTATTCATTAACATGTTTGGTGATATGTCATGTGCCGAATTCTTCATCCCCCAAAATTTATATGTTGGGGCTGAATCCCCAGCATTTAGAAATAAGGACTTTGGGAGATAATTAGGGCATGAGATTGAAACCCTCTAAATGGGATTAGAGTCATTGACTAGAGCCACTATGGGAGCCAGGAGTGAGACCTCTCTCTGTCATGATGACAGAACAGGAAGTTATCCTAGAGCTGAACCAGCCAGTCCTTTATTGTAGATTCTAAAACTTCAGAACTAGGACATTTAGAATGCTACAAATAAATGAAAACTGCCCCTCCCTGCCTCTGCAAAAAACTTTGGTAAAGAAGCCTTGATAAGAAAAAGCTAGTTTTTCTCCACTCTTGCCCTAGTTCCCACATCATAGATAGATGAGTAAAGTCCCAAAAGGGATGCAATCAAGGCAAACTGCATACTATAGATCTTAAATGCACAGAATCAGTCAACAAATCTACACTTTGCAGAGCTCTCATCATCCAAAAGGCTATAACCACAGTACGTGAGCCCCTAGAAGACCAGCAGGGATAATAAGAGCTCCAGAAGTCCTCCCCTGCCTTCCCATTCCATCCATATCCTACCTGCCATGGGCATGCACCACAGAAGCACCAACACCAAACTCGCCATGTAGCCAGCCTGCCACTCTGCCACCCATGATGAGGCCATGATGCTGAATTGGATTGGCTGGAGGTCTCCTTCTCCTCATCAGCTGAGTCACCAGGCAGGAGTTTTAGGTGTACCTTAGTGAAGATCTTACTGGCACTAGAAAAGAAACAAAGGAAGGAAGGAAGGAAGGAAGGAAGGAAGGAAGGAAGGAAGGAAGGAAGGAAGGAAGGAAAGAAGGAAAGAAGGGATAGAAATTTTACTTCTCCTTTCTCTGAATTATGGCCAAGTTTCTTCCCTGCAGGCTTGCTGCCTCCCTACCTCCTTATATGGCATATCCCTACCCCTTGCTAATCAGACAGTAACTAAGAGCAATGAGGAGGCCCTCTTGTAAAGCTAGGAGCCCACTCTTCTAGCTTGGGAACTGCTGTGGGATAATGCTATTGTACACTGTAAAGATTTGTCAGTCATATTGATTTAATAAAACACTGATTGGCCAGTAGTCAGGCAGGAAGTATAAGTGGGGAAACAAGACTAAGCGAATTCTGGGAAGAGGAAAACCAGTCACAAGCCGGATGCAGGGGAAGCAAGATGAGAATGCCTTGCTGAGAAAAGGTATGGCTAAGCATAGACAAGAATTATGGATTAATTTAAGTTGTAAGAATTAGTTTAAAAAAAAACCTGAGCTAATAGTACAAACAGTTTATAATTAGTATAAGTCTCTGTGTGTTTCCTTAGGACTGAATGACTGCAGGACCAGGGGGACAAAAACTTCCATCTACATTTGGTGCCCAAAAACCCATTTGCCTGAGGCTTTTTAGCTACCAGCACAGGCTGCATGTGGAGCTCCCACCGGAGTTGTATGTGGGGCTCCAGCCCTACTTGACCAGGCTTCCTTTTCTTTTTTTCCCAAGCCTTGAGGAAAAGTTGGGGATTTTTCCTGTTGTAACCCCTCTGAAACAGTCTCCAGCTGCCACCCAAACTCTGGAAGCATCTGAGCTCCAAACTGGTTGGTTCTGCCTTCAGGCAGCCCCCTGCCACACATACTTTTTCCAAACAATTCACTATGTGTTTGTCAGAAAGCGCTCTCTCTCTTTCTCTCTCTCTCTTGCTCTCTCGCTCTCTCACTCTCTCTCCACCATGGGTGACTGACTCTCCCTGAACCCCCTTCTCAGATTGTTGCTGTTGCCCAATGTTTAGCAATTATACCACATAAAACCTATGGGAGCTTGGGAAGAGATTAGGCACAAAAAAAAAAAAAAACAGATTCAAGCACAGCTTCTTGGTAACCATCTTTACTCCAGTAGGTTCTGTTTTCTAGCAGCAAGCAGAGACACAGATCCTTTAAGAAAGGCTTCCTGGTTCAGCATTAGCAGCAAAAACTGCATGGCAGCTCTTTTAAGAGACCCTGCCACCAAACACTTAAATGATGGTTATAAGCAGCTGGTAGCATACTTCTTGGTGGTGGCATGAACCTCTGCAGAATTGTGGCAATAAGTGTGGCTCCTGCCAGTACCTCCGCCATGAAACTAAACTCTCAGGAAGCCAATGAATGGAGCAGAGACAGTCACCAAAGCTGTGGTTTTAATCCTAGCCATGCTGCTTAGCAGATTAAAGACTCATGTGCTCAGAAAAAGATAGATATATACATTAAAGGCAGATACAGATGGGGGGAAAGCCTCTAAATGGTTTACGGTGTGTTTAAAAATACATGTAGGCTTGGGAGAGAAAAGAAAAAAATAGAAAAAGTCCCTAAAAAAAGAAATAGAGTAGCTGGGCATTGGTGGTGCATGCCTTTAATCCTGGCACTTGTTAGGCAGATGCAGGTGGATCTCTGTGAGTTCAAGGCCTGTTCTGTAGAGTAAGATTCAGGACAGCCAAAGATACACAGAGAAACTCTATCCCAAAATACCAAAAATTAAAAATAAAAGAAAGTTTAAAAAGGCACATAAAGATGGAAAATACACAGATAATCTGGATACTGTATGTTATTGTGTTATCTTTGAGTTGTTTGACTGCTGAAGATGGAGAAACAGCTACTAAAAGACATTTGATTATAAGTGCTGCTGGATTAATCCAACCTATATATTTTTAATATGCTTTGACTTCAAAATTTAAGTAAAAAGATATGTTACTTTGGAGAAAGGGTTCTAATGTGGGATTCCCCTCTGAATGCTGTGAATATGTTTTATTACCATTGTTTAATAAAGAAGCCACTTTGGTCTATGGCAGGGCAGAATAGAGCAAGGCGGGAATTCCAAGCAGAGGAGGAACAAAGGCAGAGTCAGGGAGACACCATGTAGCCACTGAAGAAGAAAGACACCAACTGTCCACCCTAGAACCTTACCATTAAACCATGAAACTTGTAGTAAAATACAAACTAATAGGAATGGGTTAGTTTAAGATTTAAGCTATTGGTCAAGCAGTGTTGTAATTAATATAGTTTCTGTGTGATTATTTTGGGTCTGGGCAGCCAGGAAACAAACAAGCAGCCTCTACTGACAAAATGGCATGCCATCATGGGTTGATTATATCCACATAAAACCTGAGAGAGCTAGAAAAAAATTCTAGACACAAAAGAACAAAGTTTAGTGCAACTTCTTGGTAGCAACATTTTTCTCAGATGGGCTCTGTTTGCTGGTGGCAAGCAAGGGCTCTGTGGCTCCTTTAAGAGAGGTCTTCCTGACTCAGCATTGGCAGCAAAGGCTGCAAGGCTTCTTTAGGGGAGGGATTTCTGGTTCATGCTAGTTGCACGAACATCTCTGGCTCTTTCAGGAGGCTGAGCACTTAAATGGAGTCTGTAAGCAGCATGTTACAAACTGCTTAATGGTGACAAAGACCCGCTGCAACTCTAGAGCTTGGGCAGTGTGCATGGCTCTCAGAGGCATTGAACATGCCTCCTTCGTGTTGGACTGGGTGAAGTCAACAGGCACCGCTGCGGAGTTGGTCCTAGCCATGACCGCTTAGCATTTAAAGAAAAAAAGCACAACTGGTCATAAAATAATTACAGATAGGCACACCATAAAGACAGATTCAGAATGGGTCACAGTGTTGGATAAATGTATGTAGGCTTGGGAGAGAGAGGAAAAAGAGTATAGACAGTTATAAAAGAGTATAGACAGTCATAGAATAAAGAAGTAAAGATAATAAAATAAACATTAAGCTTACAGAAAAAGTAATAGAGTAAGAAAAATAAGCCACATAAAGATGAAATATACACAGAGAGTCTGGATTATGTATACTATTGTATTTTCTTTGAATTTTTTGATTGTGAATGAGCTAAATACAGAGAGACATTTCATTGTACAGGCTTCTAAGCTAAACCAAAATATACATTTTATATTAAAGGTATCTTGACTTCAAAATTTGGATCTAAGGATATATTGCCTTGGAAAAGAGGTTCTGCTTTTGTTTCTACAGAAGATAGAAAGCTGTGAATTCCTTACTAGCTAATATGGTTTGATCAAACAAGACCCCTCGAAGCAATGGCCCAGATGATCCAACATCCATGACAGCTTCAGGACTGCTGGCTAAGATGGACACAGGATACCCCATAAAAGACCTGATTAACAGCACCCCCAATCAGCTGGAAATAGTAGAGAACAATGCCTAATTCCATAAATGATTGTTTATAAATGTTTGAATTTATATTTATATTATTTAAATGTTACATTCAAAGGGAGATGTGCTATAGAGATGAATACATTCCATTAGTATGGAGCTTAGTTTATTGATACAAATTTAAAATCAATTTTGTTATATGTATATTTCTGCTCTTAAAGTATTGTGTTTGTGCAGCTCATTTAAAAATGTATAATTAAGAAATATAGGTTAATAAATAGTCATCTATAGTAGTCAAGCTTGTAGTCATGTTAATTAGGTTTTCTGGATGTAAAGAGATATATTACAGATGGATAGGTATTCTTCAGACCTTTCAAAGACTAACAGAATATGGCATTTAAAATGTTTTAAAAACTTAGGACTTTTTGTGACAATGAGACACATCTGCTGTTAGCAGCACCAATGTATTTCAAGAGGATAATGGGCATCAAAGCATTTCCTTTTGGAGTTTGTTAGCCATTTGGGCCAGAAACTGCTCTTACCTGAACTTCTTGATGGTATGCTGTATAAACTGGACATGCAAGACCTACAGAAAAATGACTGCTGAAGTTGCCTAAAGAAGTTGGGACAGTGCTTCAGGGTTCCAGCTTCATGAAAGTGTCTGCCAGACATTCTATAGGACTCAGAAGAAAGTGACTGCAAACTACCAATATAGGCTGAATTGTCTTTAAAATTTCCTGCTTCATGGAAAAGTCTGCCAGATACTGTGGGCCTGTAGGCTGAAGATGGGTGCCCCAGCGTTACAGAAAACCTTTGGGTGACTGTCCAGGCAGCAGTATGTCTCTGTCAATTCTAGAGTTTTGAAAGTTGCTTGCAATGCACTTACTGTTTACTGAGATAATATATCCTTCTGGAGTCTTTGATGGAGTTGAAGAAAGATTGTTATAATTATAAAAGATAGACTAGATATAAAACTTTAGACTCACAAAGATAGAATAAATGATAGAGTATTTTCCTTAATTTGAAAAATGTAAATGGACAAAATATTGTAACTTAATTCTTGTTTGATAACTATATTGTTGTATGTAATCTTGCTATGTTAAAGTTAAAACCTTCCTTTTTATTTAGACAGGAAAGGGGAGTTAATATGGGATTCCCCTCTGTATACTGTGAATGTTTTATTACCACTGGTTAATAAAGAAGCTGCTTTGGCCTATGGCAGGACAGAATAGAGAAAGGCAGGGATTCCAAGCAGATAGAGGAGAAAAGAAGGCAGAGTCACAGAGACTCTATATAGCCTCCAAAGGAGAAAGACGCCAACTGCCTGCTCTGGAAGCTTACTGCTAAACCACGAGACTCAGGTAAAATACAAAATAATAGGAATTGGTTAATTTAAGATGTAAGAGTTAGTTAATAAGAAGCCTAAGCTATTGGCCAAGCAACGTAATTAATATAGTTTCTGTGTGATTATTACGGGTCTGGGCAGCTGGGGAACAAACAAGCAGCCTCTGCCTACAAGGTTATGCTTTGTTTCCACAGGAAATGAGAAGCTGTGGATTCATTCTAGGTTAATAAAAATAATGTTTGAACAAGGAAGACCCCTGAAAATTCTCCAATGGAAATGGATGGTCCGGATGATCCAATGTTTCAGAGGACCTCTGTTGCAGTTTCCTCTGAGTTCTACATCCAGAACAGCCTTAGCACTGCAGACTGAGATGATCCAGCCTCACAGAATACTCCAGTCAGGACAGGACAATAATCCTAAATTTTCTTCAGGTTCCCCATAAGATTATCAGCACCCCCAATCAGCAGGAAGTATCCTAGAAAACTACAGCCACATTCCCAAAAAATGAATTGTGGATGTTTGTCTTTGTTTAGAGTGTTAGTTAAAAGTTGTTATGGATAATAGGCAGAAAAAAAAGCTAAACAAGAAAGATTAGATTCAGAGTTCTTGTTTTGAAAAGAAAAAAAAGGGGAAATGCTCTTGAACAGTGTAAAGATTTATCACTTGTATTGGTTTAATAAAATGTTGACTGGCCAGTAGCCAGGCAGGAGGTATAGGTGGGGCAACAATACTAGAATAATTCTAGGAAGAGAAAAGAGAGAGATGCAGTCACCAGCAAGATGCAGAGGAAGCAAGATGAGAATGCCTTACTGAGAAAAGGTACTAAACCACATGACTAAACATAGACAAGAATTATGGGTTAATTTAAGTTGTAACAGCTAGTCAATAATAAGCCTGAGCTAATGGACAAAACAGCTTAAAATTAATATAAGCCTGTGTGTTTCTTTGGGACTGAATGACTGCGGGACTGGGCAGAACAGAAACTCCTGTCTACAGGAAACCATAACTGCTTCAGGCTAAAATTGATCAGAATAAGGTGAATTGCTACCTGGGCAATAAATGACAATGAATTCCAGTTTTGGGACATGGAAGCCAAACATCCCTACTCTCTAGTCTCTATGTTAACTTCAAGCCGAAGACAAGCTTGGAAACCAGTGCTTCTGCACTGTCAGGAAGGCCTAGTCCTTAGGAAGTCACACAAACTCTCTTAACAGTACAAGTCTTCTCAGCTTTCCTGCTCTATGTTATGTGTGTGGTTTACAAACTGCATTTTTTCAACATTGCCCAGTTTGTCTTTTTCCTCAAAAAAAAATAAACATATATAAGGAACTATGGATAAAGCTTAATGATAGAGTGCTTACCTCACATGGACAAGGTCCTGGGTTTCAGCCCCCACAGTGCTGAGAAACAAAGAAAAAGATGATCCCCAGCCCACCTATCATCTCAACATGCTCGAAATGGAGACAGGATCTCTGGAGCAAGCTGTCTTGCTAGATTAGCTGAATTGATGAGCTCTGGGATCAGCAAGTAACTCTACCTCTACAAATAATGTGAGGAATGATTGGAGAACATAATAATGTCTGCTTCCACACATGCACCTGTATACATAAATGTACCCACCCAAACATATACCACATAAACAAGCACATGCAAAAGATGGAAAATAAAATGATAATAAATATGCATTTTCCTGATTTTAATATAATCTTAAATGAACATATACCAACATTGATTCAATTGATATCTTCCAACAAGTATTATGCTGGGACATAGGAGGCATGTAGGTCCTTGTGCTCACAGATAAGCATGAGGGAATCCAGAAGTGTTAATTACACAGCGTTATCTCTTCAAAGGAAGACATATATAACTAGTTTTCTGCTCAGAAGACTAGAAATGGATGTCTTTCATAGTCTGGTGACCTCTGTGGTCTCTATATGGCCAGGTCACACTGGCTGCCCCAGACACTTATCTTGGGCTTGTTTATCTTGAGCCTGTTTCCTCAGTTAATCTATAGAACCAGTCTTTATGGAAGATTTCACTGTACTGTTCAAGAATTATGTAATCATATCTTAAGCTTTGCTGTGCTCATGAAATTAGTTCATTATCACCAGAAAACTTTTTTCCAAATTGTGCTGTGCTTAAGTATGCCAAAAACACATTACTCAAGGTACTACTCTTGAAGTTTGAACCACCGCTGGCTGCTGAAGCATGTTGAACTGGACTTCCTTCTTGCCTCTGAAGATCAACACTCTGATGGCCTTGGTATTTGCAGAGACCCCTGAACTAGGAGATTGTAACATCACACAAGGCGATCTGTGGGTTATAGGTTCAGTGAGATACCCCATCTCAAAAGCAAAGTGGGGAGAAATAGAGGAAGGTACCTCACATTGACCTCTAGCCATACCCAAATGCACAAATGTGCAGTCTTACGTACCTGGTCCCCACAAAGGCCAGAGAGGATATCTGTGAAAGCCAAAAAGGAAGTGTCTAAATTAACTGTTATGTGGGTTATAGGAAGTTGCTGATGTGTTATCCTGTGTTGATTTTGCCAGCATTGTCAAGCTTAACCCTATGACCTGGGCCATTTCCCCCCTGCAAATACTATGTAAGATGCTGTACTTCTTAATAAATTTGTTTGGCAGAAGTCACCAGCTTATACAAGACCTCCTTGTTCAAGCCATTGCTTTTGTCTTCTTTATTTCTCATCTCCAGTCCTCCCTTCAATACTTCGTCTTCCAGGACCCTTATTCCTGCTGGTTCAGGACGAGTGGAACACAGAAATGGGGCAGGAATACAGAAGAAATCATCAAGAGTAAGTATGGCCATGGGAAATATATAAGAAGAATCAGACTGGGGGGCTGTCCAAAAATAATAAGTGCATAGAATAAAAAGGAAAGAAAGGAAGAGGAAGAACAGCCTCAGGATAGCTAGATTCTAGGGAGCACTTTTTTCTTTTTCTTTTTCCTTTCGATGTTTTGTTTGCTCTGCATCCTCATTCCTGTGATGCATTGATAAAGCGCTTAGAGAAGGTCTTTACTTTCATTTCTAAAAACCTGCCATTGGGGGTTCCGTACATTTAAAGATATAAATTCCTCCCCCCATTAAAGCCTTTTGCCCTTCATTTGCTGAAGTCAGAGGGACCTGAACCCCCTGAAAACTGTTTTGAACAAAAGTTTTAAAATTTTGATACAGTTTTTATTAAGTACATATAACAAAGAGGAATAACACTTTGAGATTGACAGATTTCAAGAAAAAAAATAAAAGAAAAATTACAGCTGCTGCCACGGAAGAGCTCTTTTGTTATTGCTGCTTTAAGAAGGTACCCATAGGCCCATAGGGAGTGGGACTATGAGAATGTGTAGCCTTGTTGGAGGAAGACTGTCACTGGAAGTGAGCATCAAGGTTTCAAAAGTACAAGTCAAGCCTGCTCTCTTTCTCTCTCTCTCTCTCTCTCTCTCTCTCTCTCTCTCTCTCTCTCTCTGTGTGTGTGTGTGTGTGTGTGTGTGTGTGTGTGTGTGTGCACCAGTGCACTGTAAATGCTCTCTTCTGGACACAGATCACACCCAAACACCAATTTTCAGCACAAAGAGATAGCTGAACCTTGGTAGTCAGCTTCAGGAATGGATGAGGAAGTCTAAGGTCTCAGCAAGTACAACGGAGGGAGGGTGGAGAAAGACCCTGCCAGCTCCATATTTGAGCCTGTCAGATCCTTTCATTCTCTCCCTTTCTATATTTCTGCCTCCTGTGGATCATGACACATCTCAGCTACTAACCTAGCACTATGTGTTCCTGCTCTAGAAAAACACAGGTGATAAGAGAGGCTTTGTCTGATCTAACACACCTGATGTCAAGACAGTAAGAGAGGCTTGAACTTTAGGCAGAACTTGAACCATGTTTATTCATGACAGATGGCCACAAGAATAAGACGTGATTGTTGTTGTTTGGTTTTAGTTGGTCATGGACCCTCCTTTTGTTGTAAGTAGTCTGTGCTCTTTCCAGATGGCAGGGTGGGACACGAGGATATGAAAGGCATACTTGGAATCTGTGTAATCATTTAGGGATTGCCCTTGCGCTAATTGAAATGCATGGGTGAGAGCTGTTATTTCAGCCTACTGGTTAGTAGTGTGGGCAAGGAGGGCCTGTGCCTCAACCACCTCCGTATCTGACAATATGGCATAGCCTGCTTAGGGGACCCCTTCATATAAAAAGGAGCTGACATCTGCATACCTGCCTCCAGGAATCTCAGAATGAGAGTGAGACTGAGAGGTGTCTCCTCTCATCTTATAATCCTCTCTTGTTCTAGGATTAAAGGTGCACATCATTACCACTCGATTTCTGTGGCAAGCTAGTGTGGCTACTGGGATTAAAGTGTGTGTTATTGCTGCCTGGTCTATAAGGCTGGCTAGTGTGGCTGTTTAGTTTTCTGATCCTCAGGCAAGTTTTATTTATTAAAATACAAGTGAAATGCCACTACAGACCAGCCAGGAGGCAGGTTGTAAACTGATCTCTAGCTAGAATGTTACCTGGGGTAATATGGTTCCATTGGGGATCCCAGTCAAGAACCACCTCCACCCCTGCTGGGTGTGCTGCATTAGTTTGGTGGATTTCATCTACATGTGCTCTAGCCTGCTTCTAAACTTCTTGCCTGCCTTCCTTAGGAAGTAGGTTGTTAGCTAGAATTGTGTGTGTGTGTGTGTGTGTGTGTGTGTGTGTGTGTGTGTGTGTGTATACATATGCATATATATATATTGAAAGGTAAATTATATACTGGAATTCCTTAAAGAAAGAAGTAGAGTTAGGCATATAAGATCCCAGTTTTTTTTTCTATTTAAGAGAGTTCATTTAATGAAAGGGGACATGTACCTTAACCAATCCATCCATCCCAGCAACCTCTCACAAAGAGAGAATCATGGCCAGCTTGGGCCGGGTAGATAGAGATGAAGGGGGTCCCGTAGAGGTGAGGGAGCCCAGAGTGGTGACAGAGTTGGAAGGTTGGAATGGACTGTTACTGGAGAGGAGGAGGAGGCTGAAAGAGCTGAAGGAGGAACAGCTATACTTAGCCAAAAGGAATAATTTTACCAGAGAACCCCTTGATGTTCCCGGAATTGATAATTCTGATAATGATACTAATACAGTGCTCAAGATGCCTCCAGTGTTTCAAGCCCTTGTGCAAATTCTGGTTGTAAGCAAAAAGAGATCAGTGGGAGGATATTATGGATGAGTTACAGCAGCAAGAACTTTTCCTAAATAGGACTGATGATTTGGGGGAAACATAAGTTAAGATCCAGATGTTGTTAGGAAACCCCCATTCTGGGAATAAAGAAACTAGGAAAAAAAATCCCTTGCAAGATTGGGCATTCTAACACGTAAGGCTCATGGGTTAATAAAGTTTAGGATCAGGGATCTATGGTGGGAACCACCCAGGAGTACAACTGAGTCACCAGATGACCCCATTCCATACACAGAAAGTTATGAGGATGATGGTCATAAGTATATGATATTTGAGGGACAAAAACAGAATTATTTAGCTCTACTATTTTTAGATAGGTTTGCTAGATCCCAACCCCCATAGTGTTTGCTACATAAGAAAATACAAAGAAGTATAATTCAGTAGATGCAGAGAGTCACTAGAGGAGATAAAGAAAGGGCGAGAAAAAAGAAGGGCCATGATAGCAAATATGAGACAGAAATTTTCTATTCCTGGATAAAATGAAACTACTTGTTTGAGGTCTATGTTCCCAAGGATAAGAGTTCCCCTTCCAAGGACGTGCTCATCACTAATGTGACTAAAAGAAGCTTTCATACTATGCCAAGTAATGATACGTGACCTTCTGGTTTGTTCTTTGATTGAATACTATATAATGACAACAAGAATTCAGTAAAGTTGCAGCAGATTCCAACCACTCCTTTGTGTGTTGTGTCTGTCTGTCATTCGCCTAACTTGTGCCTTCCTGGTACCAAGACCCTGATTTTCCCACGGTCTGAGGGGCTCCCTGAGCCGGTCCGTGGGACCAGGGGGAAGCTTGGAAGTACTGACGATGACATGGTTCCCATGAGTGAGGCAGAGAACTAAGATCCAAGGGCCTGAAATTCCTAGAATCCCATGAATTCAGGGAGGGTCAAATTATCATGCAAAAAACAGGGGCCAAGGTCTCTGAGCTTGAGAGAGACATGGTTGCCTCACAATTGACTCCCGTTTTGTGGTTCTAAAAGACCCCCCCCTTTTTTTTTAGTTTTCTTAGGCTTTATGTAGATACACCATTTTGTAGGTGAAAACAGAAGTTTCTGGGGCCTGAATCTGAAACCAAAAGTATAAAGGAGCACTTTCTTTTCGCAGCTGCCCAGACCCAAATAATCACACAAACTGTATTAATTACAACACTGCTTGCCAATGGCTTAGGCATATTCCTACCTAGGTCTTAAATCATAAATTAACACATTTCTATTAATCTGTGTATAGGCATGAGGCTGTGGCCTACCTCAAAGGTTTCGGTCTTTCTCCTTCAGCGGCCCCCGTCTACAGATTGGTGTGCCAATGTATGTTGGACCTCCTGAGGTCCAGTAGTATGAGTGACTCCGCACATCCCGACTAAGACCCGCCTCTGACCAGGCAGAATATTATTGGCCCTTGTTCCTTACTCCGCCTCAATCCTTCTCGAGCTTTTCTACCCCCACCACAGCCGTATTGAAGAAGGGTCTCCTGCCTGATACTGTTAAATGAAATCCTGCTTCAACAGACTCCCTACTCAGTGTGTGTATTTCTCCCCCGGGAGGGCTGGGTCGACACTCAACATCCCCCTCAGCCCCAGGGAAAGTCCTGCAGGTCTGGCTCTGCCCCTGCCCTTTCTGTCAGCGAACCCAGCAGATTGGTGCCCCATATGAGGCATTCTTAATTTCTGCTTCAATGTCCCATGGTATGGGATACACATCTGTTATAGATTCCCAATGGCATAATTGTATGTCTGCTTTTATGATCCCTAGTTTATCTTTTGTGGTCATACTTTTTCCTCTATCCCACAATCCAGATCTAAGATCTGGGAGTGTGTCTTTTAATATATATATTATATAATTATTCTGTTTTACATTATCATTCTTTGTCCACTTTGTTAAATCAATACTTATGTGTGTTTCATTATATGTGCTTTCTCCTGTTGAGCCCTTGATTATATGAAGTTTTAGCAACTTCTCTGCTTTTACTGTTACATATGGATAACTTTCCTTCATAAAATTTCTTATGTAACTTGTTAAATATATTGTGCTGGCCACTGAGGTATTTTTCGCTATTACTGCTAAATGACCATGTGTATCATTAATATAGGTGAAAGCTTCAGTCACATTCATCTTAATATCTTGTATATTAGCTACACCTGTTGTCATATTGCAATGTTTTTCGATACAAGCCCATACCATATCATGATGTGATGTCTCATTATGTTTATCCATGGTTATTGCCAAATAACATCTATGTGTTGCAATTTTACAAATAAATCCTGTAGGTTTTTTGTATCTGTTCATATGCCATGGTTGTGGAATTACAGATATTAATACTAGTGGGAACCTCCAGTGTTCCACACCTGTTTTTAACAACTTTTTCCATGTTTCCCATTGCCATTTTTCATTGCTTTCAATATATGGATACATATTTTGTAAAACCACTGTTTTACCATTAATTGTTGTATTGTATGTTCTGGGTAATTTTTCCAAATTGTATCCTACTGGTGTAATATTACCGAACCATGGTAGATTTGGAAAATCAGTTACACACAGGAAATTTGCTGTTTTATTGTTAACCTGTGTGTTGCTAATTTATGACCATAGGCTATTTGGGCATTTATTTCCATATGGTTTTGGTATTGTCATTATTCCGTACTTTACTAGATTTGGTTCTGCAAACATGTCCTTCCATATCTGTACTGGTGAGGGTGTTGTAGGTTTTGTTGTGGTGCTGTTATCCTCACTATCTTCATAATTATTATCATAATTAGGAAATTCATAATTTTGTTCATCAAAACCTTCTGATGTTTTGTTGTACCAATAACCAACCATTCCCTCATCCATTTCTTTATCTAGTAGTACTGCAAAATGTCTTCTTACATAAGATGCATTCATTGCTGCTCTACACGTAAATGTGGATTGTGCGTCTGTGTCAGTATATTTTGTTCCTGTAACTATAATTGTTTTATACTTATTATTGACTTTAACAACAAATGCATCTGGCTGTATTTCTCGCCAGTGCACCACATAATGTGGCATTGTGTCTGTTTTATTAACCCAGATTTCAATCCAATGGCATTTGTGTGGATTCATTTCCATATCTAAATAGGAAGCATTTTTTGTCATGTCCTTCATGTAGGCTAGTGTGTGTGCATGTGATCCTACTACCTTTCTATACTGTTCACAGCCCGGTTGCCATGCATACTGTACACAGTGTGCATATTTTTGCCAAAAGCTGTGAAAAGTATTGGTCACTCTGACCCAATCTCTAAAAGATGTCCAATATTCTGGAAATATTGCAGATTCATTATGCATATGTCTTGAACTATTTGCTATCCTTCTTACTTTTTGTAATTTTGTTTTGGTTATACTGTTGGTGCTGGTTATTATTATTTGCCAACAAAATGCCACCAACAAAAGGTAATGTTTACAATTAAGTCTTTTGCGTGTTTTGTTCCCTCTATTTCTATTGAATGATTGTATATCTTCAAACATAATTCTCCTTTTAGTGTTACATCTATTATTGGTATCACCACAGACACATGTAAAGTGTTCTGCACTGTGTTTTCCATGAGGGCCATCTGCATCCCATTCCTCATGCAAGATTTTCTAACCTTACCAATTTTAGGTCACCTTTACCTTGTGATATCCACGCGTTATTTGCGTGCCCTTCTGTTATTATTTCTGCAGGTGATATTTCCTGTTTTTTCGGATTCCTGTAAATGGCGTGATGAGGTCTAATTAGTTTATTATCTTGTACTTCTGGATATTCTATTCTTATATTTCTATGAATGGCTTCCTGTATTGGTGACTGTCTGTTTAGCCTTGGTCTTTGATTTAATTCTATTATTGCTAAATGTAAGGCTTTCCATAGTAGTTGTTCTTTATTTAATAGTTGTGCTTTTAATAAGCCATTAAATCTTTCTATACTTCCTGCTGCTGTGGGTGTATAGGCTTGATGAAATTCCCATAGTATTCCTAATTGTTTGGCCAATCGTTGCGTTAATTTTCCTGTAAAATGTGTGCCTTGATCACTCTGTATTATATCTGGCTGTCCATATGCTGCTGTCCATGCTAATATTGTTATTATGCATGTTTGCTGATCCGGTTTAGGTCCATCTTTTGCCATCCCCAGACCTGTACAAATATCTACCATTGTACATGCATATCTGTTCCTAAATTTTGCTAGTGGGCCTATAAAATCTATTTGTACTATTTTATTAAAGTACCATCTAGGTCCCACTGTACCTCTATAATTATGTGTAAATCTTTTACTTTGTGATGGGCAATTATTGCAAATTTTATTGCTGATTTGATTTGGGACCAACTTGATTTTATATTTCGTTGGTCAAACCATTGTTTTAGTGCATGTGTTCCTATGTGTCACAATTCTTCATGTAATTTTAGGATTTCCTGTAGGTGTACCTCTTTAATTAGGTCTGGGTTCGATACTTTAATCCAGTCTCGTTTTATCTTTATTTTATTTCCTTCCTGGGGTATTGTTTTATAAATTGCCTTTAATTTAATGCTGCTGCTGCTGCTAGCTTACTTACAGTATCATTATATTTATGCATTTCATCTGTTTTACCTGTATGTGCATCTACATGGAACACTATGATTTTCATCATTTTTGCATGCTTCTTTGGACCAGATATCTTCGCCTGCTATTTTCCAATTATTTTGTTTCCATTTTCCTGACCAAATTGCTATACCATTGGCTACACACCAAGAATCAGTAAATATATGTATAATATTCAGTTTTTCTCTTTGCGAGTGTGCTATAGCCAGAGCTGCAGCCATAACTTCTGCATGTTGTGCTGACTTGCTCACACCACTATCTGTTAATATTGTGCCATCTTTGGTCTATATGCTGCTGCTTTCCAATGTATAATATTATTTTTTGAGATTGAGGATCCATCTGTAAACCATGCATTTATCATCCCTGGATTATATTCTTCTGTCCCCCACAGCCCTATCGGCTTTGGTATATCAGGGGTTTTGGTTACTTCTGGCAATTTTAATGCTGGTTTTTGTAAAATTTGTTCTGAAATGTTAGGTATATTTCCTTTTTGGGATATCTGGTTATTTTTCAAAAATTCTTGTAAATACCATTTCCATCGTAGGACTTTACCGTCCATTGGTAATCCTGACCATGCTTCTCCTGGTGCCTTAATCCAGTCCATTATTCATGTAATTGTTCTTATGATTATTGCATTATTTCGTAACAATGAATGTATTGTTCTTAATTCCTCATATACTGTCCAAATAGTTTTTTCAAATAAACTAAATTTATTTTCAGACCAAGGAAAGCATCTACTATAAAAACCTACTGGTGTAATGGTTTTATCTGTTTTTGTAAAAATATTCCAATTGCCATATCCTTGATAGTATAAAATATCCAATATTACTGTATGTTCTGGTTGTATAAATGTTAATTTACTAAATTCCTTAACATATTCCTGACATGTTTTTAATGCCTCTTCCTGTTCTTTTTGCCACAAGTCCTCTGATTTCTTATTATTTTATATAAAGGTTGTAAAATAAGCTGCAGATAAGGAATGTGTTGTCTCCAATACCCAAAGATTCCTATAATATGCTGTACTTAAGTCTTATTTTTTGGTGGTTCTAGGGCTTGTATCTTATCAATGACATTGTCTGGTATTTTAGGTCCATCAGTGCTCCAATGGACTCCTAAAAATTTCACTTGTTGTGCTGGACCTTGTATCTTATCCATATTAATTGTCCATCCTTTATCTCTTAAATGTTGGACTAAAATTCTTAATGTTTCGGTAGCATCTTCCTTTAGTTGTGCTATAATTAATACATCATCCACATATGATAATATTTTACCTTTAACTTCAGGTAATGTTTCTAATGTTGTCATCAGGGTTGCATTGCTATAATTGGACTATTTAAATATCCTTGTGGCAATCTTTTAAATCTATATTGTTTATTTTGCCATGTAAATGTTGTGATTTCCTGGCTTTCTGGATGCAACAGTATCCCAAAGAACATATCAGTCAAGTCTATCGTTGCTAGCCACTTCGGTGCATATTGTTTTATTTATAGAAAAATATCTTCTACGTCTGGTAGATTACCTGGCACTCTGGGGGACTTTTCATTAATCCTCCTGTAATCTACTGTAAATCTATATTTTCCATTTGGTTTCAAGATTGGCCACACTGGTGAATTATAATTAAAGGATTGTGCTTGTTCTATAATGCCCTCTTTTAAAAGAGTCTGGACCGTATCTGAAATTTCAGCCATACCTCCTTTTATGGGGGATTGTGCTGTAAAAGTTGGAGGAATTTTTGGCAATTTTGCTGGTTCAATTTTTACTTCTGCTAAATTTACATAGTATTTTCTTATGGACTTGTAATTCAAGAATAATGGGAATAGTTTATTAATTTCTTTAATTCCTAAAATATTTAGTGGTGCAGGAAAACTAGCTACTTCTATCTTATGCTTAACATCATAGCACTGAATAATTATTTCTATTACTGGTACTGTTCTTTCTGTATTAACCCCTTGTATTCTAATCTGTTTTTTATTTTTATAATTATCTGTAAATTCTGTGTATATACTTATCTCACTTCCTGTATCTAAAAGCCATTTTGTTGGTACTATTATTCCTTTTTCAACTACTGGTAGGTTTATCATTGGTCTTAGTGGCTGTTGTTCCTGGGTGTAGCATTTTGTCTCTACCACCTGTTTTGCCACTTGTTTTTCCCCTTTGGTATGGGTATTGACCTGCTCCTGTCTGGTTGCCATCTGTTTCGTTGAATTTGTATGCGAGGACCAGTATTTGCTGGTCCTCTGCTGTATCCTAAAAAAGGTCTCTGTGGGAATGGTTTCCTTCTTTGTCCTACTACTGCCTTCCATGGGATCCATGGTTTATTGGGTCTTATGGGCAGCCCTGTTCTAGCCTTTCCAAGAGGTTTAATTTTCCTTATATTTTGCAAAAATCCTCTTGGTTTCTTACTGACTGGAAATGACAATACTTTATCATTACCCATCTCTCTGAAGTTTTTGAAAAAAATCTATGGCTTCTGCTACTGTTTGGCAGTTTTGAATTGGTCCTGCTAAGCTCATTCTGAGGTGTGGTGGTGCTCCTTTAATTATCATTTTCTTAAATTGTGGAATCAGTGGAGCTGCCTGTGGTGTGTTTGTTTCATTGTATATGAAATACAATATGCCTAATTTTCTTGCTATCTGTATACCTTCCTGGTAAGTTGTCCACTTACCTGCTGCTTCAAACTGTGTAAGATCCATAGTAGGGAATGCATGTCTCCAAACTGCTATAATCCAGTCTAATAGGGGGTGGGTATCACCCCAGCTTACATCCAAACAATGCTCTAGAGCTTCTGCTATACTCGGATTTTCTACTATATTACGGATTTTTCTCATTTCATGTTCTGTCAACATAACTGTGTCTGCACCTTTTTCCCACAGTTTCACTATCCATGTGGCATCTTTCATGCCATTTGGGGCATATTCTCGTCTTAACTCATTTAACTCTCCTGGAGTAAATGATCTTATCTCCTCTACCCATTCACCTCTGTGCGGTGCAGTATCGTCTATGTTTGTTCCATCCCCTGATAGGGGTACCCACCATGACCGTCCTTTTAATTTTGCCAATAGAGGAGTCTTTTTTGTTACTGTACTTACTGGAAAAGAGGGAATGCCTCCAGACTGTGGCTGACTGGCCAGGTCTGCCCTACGTCTGGTAATATTCAAGGCTAGCCTTTGCCCATTAATCTATCTTTATCAATATCTTGTATTGTTTTTACCAGTATTGCTGGCACTTCTTTTTTGGGGGCCCTATCTGGGATAGGATTCAGCAACTGTGGATCTGTTAATTCCATTCTTACTTCTGTTGGTTTCATATACCCTAGCTTGTCCTTTGTTATTTTTGCTGTACCACACCATTTTTGTTCTACCTCTGTTGTTGGTTCTTTTCCTGTTACTGGTGTTACTTTGAGTTTCTTTAATTTTTTGGTTAACTTGTTCATTTTAGTAGGTCCTATCTGCCAACCAATACAGAAATTTAATATACTTCTTTTTTATATACCATGTAATATTTGAGGGATTTTTCTTATTTATTAATTTTTTTCAAATTCTAAATCTGCCTTTCTTTCTATTCTTTCACTTAGCCAGTGATTCATACTTTCTGGAATTGCACAGATCCTTTCTACTCGTCTGCCATACTATGCCAATCTGTTATGAGCTGGGGGACTTCAGCTACAGGTTCTTTTCCGAGTAATCACTATGAGGATTCTGTGCAGTTTATCCCAGAGAGTGATGAATAACCAGACCAAACAAGAGAATTGTCTTTATAATGATTCTTTACTAGCAACTTCAATATCCAATACATCAATGGGGTTTACAATCTTAATAGGCATGGGGGTTTGATGATGGGTAACACATAAGCAATTCAATATCACAATTACTAATCCTACTAATCCTAATACATAAAACCAATTCATAATCTAACTTATCACTTATCTATAAAATACTTCTTAACCTTAATACAACTTATCACTTAACATTTCCTAATGTTATCAATTATCCATAAGATATCTCTTAACATTTCATATACTAAACATATGTATTAACTCATCTATGCTCTTCTCTTAACACTTCATACCCGCATTAAATAGCATCATACGACCTGGTATTCTTCAGCTTAAAAAGGACTTTTTGGATTTCTTCAGGCTGGACGCCTGACCGCACTGGGGGCTTGACCACGAGGCTCGACTCTTGACCCCGTAGTCTGCGTTGGGGAGATAAAGCGCCCGATGTCCTGTTCTCAGGCTGGTCTCGGGTGCTGGATCAATTCTTGACCGCATAGCCTGTGGCCTGGTCTCAGAAGGCAAGGAGTTCTGCCTGTGCTCAGAATGCAGGGCCTTGGACTCTGCTTTTCGGGTGACAGTCTCAGGAGGCAAGGTTTTAGTTCTCTACTCTCAAGATAGCAAAGCATTCTGTCTGTTCTCGAGTCAGGAGGCGAAGCTTTGCTCTCAGGATGGCAAAGCATTAAATGTTTAGGCAAGGCATTCAATATTTCTGCTTTTCGGGAGACAGGCTTGGAGGATCTCTCTCTCTCTATGAGGCCTGGTACCTGGGCCATCTTTGAAGAGCGAGATCCCTGCCCTGCTTCTGCCCTCTCTTTTTATGCCAGTTTGAAACTGCCCTTGTCCAGTTCTTCTGATAGCCAGATGTCCTGGGTTATCAGTATCGACTGACCACAGAAGGGTGGGGGGTCCTTCTCGTGTGGCAAGGCTACTTTTGATACCAAGGTTACTGGGTACGGCCTCCCCATTTGGCAGGGCCAGATGGGTGTGGCGGCCTTCAAGCGGGTGAAGTGTTCTCTTAATATTTCACGTTAGTAATTTTCTACTTCACACAGTTTTTTTATTTTCTATTTTCTATATTATACTTATCCTATATACTATAGCTTTCCTACTTCACCTACACTACAGACTCCTCTCTTTCTACTTGTTCAGAGGGATCTGTTTGCATGCTCATTACACATAACAATGGAAAACTATCACTGTAACTATCCATTCTTCAACTCCATCAAAGACTCCAGAAGGATAAAATATTACCTAAGTAAACAAGAAATAAGCAACTTCCAAACTCTAGAAATGACAGACACATCTCTCTGCCTGTATAGCCACCCAAAGTTCCTTTGTACCATTGGGGCATCCATCTTCAGCCTACAGGCCCATAGTATCCAGCAGACTTTTCCATGAAGCAGGAAAATTCAAAGACAGTTCAGTCACTTTCTTTTGTATCCTGCAGAATGTCTCACAGACTCTTTTATGAAGCAGGAACCCTGAAGGACCATCTCACCTTTAGGCAAGTTTAGCAGTCCTCTCTCTGCGGGTTCTTTGTGTCCAGTTTATGCAACAGTCCAGGCAAGAGCACTTTCTTGCCCATATGGCAAACCAACTCCATAATGAGCCTCTTCGATGCCCGTCTTCCTCTTGAAGTAGCTGGTGCTGCCAGGAGCAGACGTCTCTCATTGTCATGAAAAGTCCTAAGTTATTAAAATATTTAAATGCCATGTTCTGTAGTCTTTGCAAGATATGAAGAATGTCTATCTAACTGAAATATGCCTCTATATATCCAGAAAATCTAACTAACATGACTACAAGCTTGACTATATCAATGATTATCTATTAACAACCTATATTTCCTAATTATACATTACATTTTTAAATGAACTACACAATCACAATACCTTAATCAAGACCAGAAATACATATAACAAAATTGACCTTAAATTTATATCAATAAAGTAAAATTTATACCGATGTAAATTATCCATATCTATATCATCTCCCCCTTTAAATTTAAAGAACATTTATAAACAATATTTGGGAATATGGGCATAGTTACTTCTCTCCAAACTTCTTCCTGCTGTATGGGGGCGCTGTCAATCACGTCTGTCATGGTGTATCCTGTTCATCTCAGTCACCAGTTGAGTGAAGTAATTTTCTGAAGGTGTTCACAGTGACCTTTCAGGAGGGTGTGGTCTATCAAACCACATTGGTGTAGAAGGAATCCAGAGGGTCTCATCTTCTGTGAAAATAAAAGAAGAACCTCTCTTCCAAAGCATCATAACCTTAGACCCAAATTTTGAAGTAATAATAACTTTATAATATCCATGCTGGTTTAGCTTAGCAGCCCAGACAATGAAACGTCTCTCTGTACTTAGCTCCTTTACAGTCAAAAAATTCAAAGAAAACACAATAAAATACATAATCCAGACATTCTGTGAATTTTCCATT